>JAJTUV010004197.1:0-25162 GCA_021653895.1 Mastomys natalensis | reverse complement strand
CCCTGTTTTTAGTTATCTAATATGATTAGTCGATTTCACACATAGGCTTTCAGTATTCAACTTTAGGTCATCAGCCTAGATTTTCAAGTACAACCTATACCCATCAAGGTCCATGGCATCTCTTGGTCCAAAACTGAGTCTTATATTATAAAATACTATGTTACAAGTGGTAATGCTATATGAAACATATATTTTTTACTACTATCATCAGGAAAGTAAAGTACCATTTCATGACAGTGAAGACACTATCAAAAGAGCAAACAGAAAAAAGGGTGCCACGATGATATTGGCAACATGGGAAATCTGGCAAACTGCTTGTCAGAATCAAAAAAAAAAAAAAAGGCTATCGACTTAAATTTGGGGGTGGGCTTTGATGATGGAGGGGGGGGGACCTTGGGAGATATTAAAGGAAAAAAAGGGGGGGACAGTGAATATTTCATTTCAAAACATTTAAAAGGAAACAAATTTTAGTAGAACCATGTGGAAAGCAGTATAGATATTTCTTAGAAATCAGAAATAGATCTACATATAAATTCAACTTTTCTTCTACTGATGATTATTCAGAAGAAATAACCCGGTTAAGTCAAAGAAAACACTGTGTTCTCATGCCCCCCTCACCTCCCTCAATTAAAAAATTTCAATAAATGGAACAACTTAAGAGCCCATCAATGAAAATAGACAATGAAATGATTTACACCCAGGGGCAGAACACTATTTTGTCCATAAAAAAATAGAACCCGGGACTTTTGGGGGTTAGCATGAACATCTCTGAGATAATTAGATAAGAGAGAGAAATGGGTACAAAAACCCCAAGTACCCGGTGATCTCACTCATGGAAAAATTTAAAGAAGGTGATCTCCAAATCAAGACAACCACCCTTTGCATTCAACAGCCATCATCAAATAAAGAGTGTAAAAAAAAAAAAAACTTATACGTCGATAGAATAGAAATTGGTAAGTTTATAAGGGGAATCAGTGGGGATTTTCTCAAAAGAAAAAAAATACCACAAAAAATAGAATTTCCCCTTTTGGTAAAGCTATCCCACTCCTGGATTATAACCAAAGAAAGCTAAATAAGAAGCTCACAGGATTTTTTTGCATATCTGTTTTTATATTCAGAAAACTAAGTTTATGAAAAAATCTAGATCCCATCCAATAGGGAAGGGATAAAGAAAATATGTTGCTTATTTTATAATAAAATTTTATTCATTTATAAAAAGAAGGGAAAACATGCCATTTTTCAAGAAAATAGGGAGGGGAAATAAAGGGGAATTTTAGCAACTCAGGAAGATGATGTCACAGGGTTTTCCCCTTTAAATTGTGGAATCTAAAGAAACAGATATGTCATCCAGAAGGGAAAAATAGGGAAGAAGAACAGGATCAGCAAGATAAACCAATTTGAAGAGGATGAGTTGACCCAAGTATGTTTAAAAGGGATGCATATAATATAAAAAACCCATAAACTGTAAATTAACATGTGCAAAAATAAATTGAATTCAAGGAGCATAAAGAAAGAGGGGGTTGCAGGGAAGAGACATGTTTGATAGATTTGGGGGCCTGAAACAAAGCTGGTCAAGGGATTTTAAGCAGATTTTATACAGGAAAAAAGTTTTCATGTTTTAAATGAAACAGTCAGAGAAGAGAAAGAGATATAATGTAATTAATATTTCAAAAGTCTAAAGAAAGATGTGGAAAACCCAAAAATGTTTTGGGGAAAATTTTAAACAAAATTAAAAATTTTGTAAACTTTAAAACAGAATGTGTATGTTTTGAACACCCCCACACCCAAAACACACACACACACACAATATATTAATCTACTGATCCATTTAACTTTGATCAATGTGAATATGCCCAGGCTGATACTGGGATTGGATGACCTATGTGGGAGTTCCCCCCTGGAGGAGCTGGCACTTTTTATTTTAAATTAGCCATTAAATCTCCGTAGCTGATCACTGGGAAAATGAGACCACAGGGAATTTTTCTTTTCTGAATTTGACACTTTTTCAACCATCCCTTAAGCCTAAGGTAAGGGACTTTTGATAGAGGGGGGGTAGAAAACTTTTAAGACCAAAGCCCAGAGTCCAGTTGATAGAGTATGTCCCCTAGACAAAAAAAGGAAAAATACACCCATAATTTTGTGACAATAGGGTTTCCCTCTGAGCAAGACCAGTGAAATGACAAAAACAACCTGGCTATCAAAATCTACTCTACTTTATTGTAAAAACTGAGGTGTCCAGAAAATTTCCCCATCCCATAAAACCCCAAAAAGGCTAAAAATAGCCACATTTTCCTCAAATGAATTATAATATCTGGAAACATTTCCATTTTATGTACCAAAAATCTGGGGATTTTTTTAAACTAAAATTTGCTGTTTTTAAATTAGGCAAACTGAGAGGTAAAAGGCTGAACTGGGGAAACAGTTTTAATAGTTTCCCAAAGGGCCCAAAAAGGGTTTATATTGAACCTTAATTACATGTGGCTCAAAGCTGCTTTAGACCAAGACCTATCATGGGGCCAGATTTGAATGGGCACAAAGTATAGCAAAAATGCCTTTTAAATATTACAGATAGTAAAAAAATAGCAGGTAATTGTGGAACTTTGCCGGGGTATGGAGGAACAGTTAAGAAATTAGGGTTTTTTTTTGCTACTGTGAGAAAACTGAAGGTAATGTTCTTAGCTATCCACATATTTTTTCCCCATTCTTGACAACCTACTGCATTTTCTCAGAGATGTCTGAGCTGTATTGAAGCCAATTTTCTTTTTATCTTGGGCAAAATAGAAGTGGGTTTAAATGCCTTCATGGAAATATCTTTTCACATGGGCAAAACCATTTTTTACTCCCTTGTGTGTCTCACTATGGAGCGTCTGTACATGTACTTCTGCGGGATGGCAGGTCATTCTGATTTTGTTCTTTGATGAAAAAGAGAAATAAACTGGGGTCTCTAAACCAAAAAAGGGTTTGGTTTGCTTACATACTGGGGGATCTAAAAAAAGCAGGGGGCACAGAAACCCTTTGGATGCTCTAAAAGGCTCTGGGTTTGTACCAGAAAGTTTAATAAACCCTTAACTTTGTCAATATTCCTTCAAAAAACATTGTTGCTGTTTTTCCCTTTATAATAAAAAGTGAGTTGCTATGCTTTAGGGGCAGAGCTACAAACTTTCCCTGAAATTAAAGTCGCTTCCTCTGGTTTTCATTTTTCTCAAAAAGCTTGAAGAAAGGTACCATTATTTCGACGGGTAAAAAAGGAAGGATTTTGAACCTCTTACTATTAACATTTTTTTTGGTCATTTATCAGCTTATCTGAATGGTTACAAAACACTCGTCATTAATTAACAAAACTCTAAAAGATGGAGAAAAAAAGACTCACCTAAGGTCGGGCCAAATAAAACCCTTTACAGTAGCAGGGAAACCCTGCTCTTTAAAAGATAGAATCCCGGAAAACTTTATGCAGACTTTCAACGTTTTTGGGGTTTCCCTCTCATCTAGCCCTCACTGTTCTGCTGTGAGCATGTTCTAATTGGAGGGTAGCCCAAAATCAGAGACATTCTGAAACACTTTTAAATTAGGTTCCTGGTTCTAACACACCCCTTAATAGCTTACGTTACATCTTTGATTTGAGGGGCCCAAAAACATTTTATTTTTTTTACTGAGGGTTTACCACCTTCTTTAGTCTCTGTCACCATCAGTTTTTCAAGAGCATGTTGGTAATTTTGACAAAACCAATTTTAATAAGAAAATCCCATCATTCTGTCAATCATTATCCCTAAGATACATGTGTTTGTGCAATGTACAGCTGCTTTTTTGGGGTCTGTGAGACAATGCTTTTCCCCATTTTTAAAATGGAATCTAAAGACCCAAAAATGCAAGTTTGCTAATGTATGCACTTTTTGGGTTAAGTTTTGGGTTTAAAAATTTTATAACAGAAGATAATTTCTTTCTGTTAAATGAAAAATTCATGGGAGATTAAATGAGGCCCCTTCCTCAACCGTTACCCCATAAAGGCCTAAAGCTGGATTCCCTCTTCTTAAGTTGTTTTTTATGAGAGCAAACTAAACCCTGATTTTTTAAAATTGGGCCCCAAATTCCTTGTTCATAGCCATGTTTCGTTTTTGATGATACCTGTCTGATATCTAAAAAACCCAAATTTTAAATTGCAGTGATAAAAATATAGAGGAATTTTTTGCTAACATTTGTTTTAAACCTCTGAGGGATAAAAATATTGATATTTAAAAAACTCAATTCAGAAACCATGTACACGTGGGGCTTTTCCTTTTTTAAAGGGGCCCTTCATAAATGATCTGTCTGGCTGATAGAGGGCTGTGGAGCGGGGTTTGTGTGTTTTTCTACACGGGAAAATGTGGAGAAATTTTTGGTGTACTACTCAATATGAAAAAGGTTCTTTTCAAAAATGTTTTTTTCTCCAAAGAGGTGTGCACTGGACTGTGGAGGACAAAAAAAGCATTGGCAAAGTCAGGGAGCATGACCCATTTTTTTCCTTTAATATTTGGATGCCAGACACCCTATTTTTGCCTAATTTCTGTTGGTTGCCTGGTATGGTTTTCCCTGAGAGGTTTGTGCCAGAGCCTGACCACTTAAAGATGGGGTTTGGCTCTCAGCCAACCATCAGATTGACCCGGAGACCCCAATGGTGGAGTTAGGGGAAGGTTTGAAGGAGCTAAAGGGGTTTGAAACCCCCCCAATGGGAAAAGAACAACAATATCAATCAATCAGAACCCTAGGGTTTCTCAGGACAAAAACCAAAAACTGAAGAGTACACTTGGAGGGACCATGGCTCTAGCTGCTTATGTAGTAGGGGACTGCCTATCGGGCCCATCAAGGGGGGGGGAAAACCCCTTTGGGTCCGGCTAGGCCCCAAAAGCCCCAGGGTGGGAGAATGCTAGGGTGATGAGGCGGAGTGTGGGTGGGTGGGAGGCACCATCATAGAGGTGGGGGGAGGGCGATGGGTTAGGAGGTTTTCTAGGGGAAACTAGGAAGAGGAATAACGCTTAAAAAGGAAATAAAAAAAATAACCAATAAAAATGAAAAAAAAAAAGGGGGTTTTTAAGGTAGTTTTGGGAATCTTACTCGGGAAATGTTTCCCAAATTTTTGGGGATTTTTCTTCATGTCCCAAAGGGCCTCATTATTAATTCTTCATAGAAGTTTATGAATTCTGATCTGGGTGATAATTTTAAAAATGAACTATAGTAATTTTTGCTATGTTCCTTTTAAAAAGGTGGCTGGAACATTTAAAAAAAAATAAAATCCTTAAAATTTTGGGTAAAAATTAAAAAAAATTTTTGGGGGGAAATATAAAAATCCTTTTATGGGGGGGTAAATTAAATTTGGGGGCAAAAAGGGGGGGGGTCCTTTTAAAAAAAAAAAAGGGGTTTTTAAGGTGGGGTTTTCCGAAAGAAAAAAACCATTTTTAAAACCAAAATGTTCTTCGGGGGGAAAAAAAAACAAGTTTTTTGATTTTCCTTTTTGGGGGTTTAAGGAAATTTATTTTTTTTTGGTGTTTTTTTTTTGGTTTTGTGTAAACAACAAATTCCTTTCCTCTTTTTAATTGACCCCTTTTTGTGGTTGTGTCCTATCTTTTAAAAACGGGGGCTTTTTGGGAATGCTTTTTCTGGTAAACCACATTCGTTTCCATCTTATTTGTATTTATCAATCACCTTGTAACTCAAACAACTATTACAGTTTGGTAATGCCAACTTGAATTATACACCTGAACATTTACTTAAATTAATTTTGGAAAAAAAGGTGACCATAGAAACAAGTCAAAGTCTAAAACTACTTCAATCTAAAATATGCATTAGTAATTACCCTTTGTATTTGAAGTCTCATTATTAAGAGAGTGACCCAATTTAGCACTGGGAATCTGTAAAAGGTTTTCAAAGGTGAGGTTTGGACAGATATGGAAACGGGGGTGAGATTCTTCACAATTTTTCCCCTTTTGGGCCCTTTTTTTTTCAACACCCTAGGAAAAGCAATTTAATAATTTCTGTGAAAGAAAAAAGTTCTGAGAGCTTAGAATAGCAGTTAAATAGAGAAGGAGGAAAAAAAAAGAATTATTTAAGTGGGAGCACCAGGAAATGTTGGCTAAAATTTTATGTTTCATGAGGAAAAACAGAAAAGAAAAAAAACTCAAAATTTATATGTAAGGTACAACGTAACAGAAGGAAAGATCAAAGATAAACCATTGATAAGTAAATGCAATATGATAGTTTCCAGTAATTATATTTGTATGTATGGAAATTTCCCTTGGATTCAGACATAATTTTGTTGGTTTAATACACAGGTAAATCCTTAAAAGCTCTTAAAAATTATATTCAGAATCTCTTTTTTCTAAGTTTCTCTGTTACATTCCATCATCATTTATGTTTGCAGTTCATGACATCATCCTTTGTGAAGCCCCATTGGTGTTAGAATTGCAAAGGTGAGAGAGAAACTGGAGAAGATGGCAGGGAGGAGAGAAGAGGAGAGAGAGAGGAGAGAGAAGAAGAGGAGAAAAGGAGAGAGAGAGAGAGAGAGAATGAGCAAGAGAGGTAGAGGGCGGCCATGACCACATGGGAGAGAGGGGAAGGGAAAGGGGGAGGGGCAGAGAGAGAAGCTGCAGGCAAGGGGAGTAGGGGGGAGAGCGAAAAGAGGGAGGGGCAAGCAGCCCCTTTTATAGTGGGCAGGCCTACCTGGCTATTGCCAGGTAACTGTGGGAGGAGCATACCTTGGGTGTTGCCAGATAACTGGGGGAGGTGGAGTTTAGAAGAATATTTAACTTTGGTGACACAGCAGGGGAAAGAATTAGAGTAAAATAAATGAACCTAAACACAGTAAATGAACCAACCCTTTGGGCTCTTAACAACATTGCACCTCTGTGTCCCCAAAGGGTGTTTTCTATCCTTTTTTTTTCCTCACTGAAAGGGAAATATAAACTGCCATTAAATGTTTAAATTTCACACTCTTTTCCTTTTTTAACCATGAGAGCATGTCTGTGTGATTTTTTTTTTTTTTTTTTTTTTGATTTAGGAATTAGGAAAGGATCTGCCTCTTCGTTCTCCCCTTTAAAACCTGAGGAAAGCCTTTAATTTTTAAAAAGTTTGACTTGGAGTTTCCACTGGGGTTAATAATTTTGGCATTAAAAAACGGAAACAGTTTTTTTTAACCCAAAAATGGTACTTGCATGAGGCAAGGGCATACAAAATACCCTGGGAAGTCACCCATGACACATGTATTAAACTATCACATCATTCCTAAAATATGTAGAATTCTATTAAATATGTTATTTAACAACTTTTATTTAAAACGGGTTTAAATTTAAATAAATAATTTTATTTTTTTTATGTAATCAGTGAGATTTAGAAAAATTTTTTGAGTATAATCAAACTTATTTTAGAACCCCAGTCTCCATGGCCTAACATGGATTATAAAAGGGACCGTGATTCAGCCGAAAGTGTTCAATTTTTATAAATAAAGTTCTATTGGAAGAGGTGTGGAGCCCTGCCTAAAAAAGGGTAGAGGCCAGAAATTCGTTCAATTCATTGTCACAATTTGGGGTTGAGGTTCAATTTTTTGCATGAGACCTGGAACAAGCAGCAATGAACATCAAATTTTTTAGGAAAAGTGGCCTTAATTCTTTCATGGTGTTTTAAAAAAAGGGGACAGGCTATCATTGCTTCAATTGGAACTGAACAAAAGGGTAGGTATTTCCCCCTTTTGAAAAAATGTCAATTTGGCTTAATTTTGATCTGAATCTTCCCCGACTGAAGTTTTAGAAAACATTTGTTTTGTCACATCTTGCTTGTTATTTTTGAATTTTTCTTTTAAAATTAAAGTTATATTATTTAAGCATTCATATTTCTATAACTAAAAAAGGGTAAGTAAATGCAAAAGAAATAAAAATGTGGGAATTTTAAATAAAAAAAAATGAACTTGATGTTATTCTAGTAAATTCATTCCTGCAGTTTGAGATTTGTTCTCTGGGTAATAATGGATTTTTTTTCACTAGTTGAGAGTGAAAGGACTTTTTGGTCAGAAAATTAAATTTTTAAATTTTTGCTTTAAAAAAAGGATTAAGTGAAAAATTAAAACCCAAAGCTCTAAATTCTTGCTAACAAAATTATAGAAAGATTCTGCCCCCTATGAACCAGTACCACATGTTTTTGTGGTCGCTTTGGGGGGGCATGGGTACATTCAAAGCACTGCCTTGTTGGGGGGGGGGGGAAGGCCTGGAATTTGAATTGTACTCAGAAACTTGTTTTTGGGGTTCTCAAAAAGCTCCATTTTAAATTTGGGTCTCATGGCAAATTTTACAGTTTTCTCCCTTTTTTCTCTCGTTTAGATGGGAAACCCAAAGGCAGAAAAACGGTATTGGGTCAAATGCCAGCAACGTCCCCCTTTTTGGGCAACACGAAGGGGATGGGGTTTTGTCATGGCCTTCTAAAAATGACTCTTTTGTGCTTTTCTGTACAGAAATTTCCCGGAAAATTTTTGAGAGTGACTCCACTAAAATTTTATTTGAACAGGAAACTTTGTTTTGTTTACTTTCTAGTTTGCAACACCCTTTCAAATTAAGGTGTTTGAAGGACACAAATAATCCCCTTCAAAATAAATTTTAGCCAGCTAGTGAAATTTTTTTTAAATTTTAAATCCCAAAAATTGGAGCAGTTTGGAGACTTTAACCCACTTGGGGCAAGGAAATTGATACATGATTTTCAGAGACCACCTGTTTTACATAGTGATGCAACCAGCTAAGTTCATGAACTTTGCCAAAAAAAAATTTTAAAAGAAGTGAAAAAAAAACAAAACACCAGCTCTATAATGATTAATAAATTAATACTTTAAAACCCTTTTAATGCTTTAGAATTGTGGTAGAAATTTAGGTAAGTTTTTTGGTACGCAATTTTTTGAAACTTTAAAGCACCAAAAAAATTTTAATTTTCAAAATCTAAGTTAAATTTGGGGTAGAATAAAAAGGTTTAAAAATTGAAATTTTAAAAAAAGGGGAACGCTGGAGAATTACTACCCAAACCCCAAAATTTCATGTAGAAAATAATGAAAACCGCACATTTTGACAAAAAACCCCAAACACTAAAAAATAAAATTTAAAGACTCGACAAATCCACACGGTAACCCCTAACTTTTTAAAAAAAGCCGAAAACACTTTGAAAAAAGAGTGACTTCAACAAAGGTAGACAAGATTAATGTCTGCTTTAAAGAAGAATATGAATAAATTATACTTACACCCTTAAAAACCAAGTCAAAATGGATAAGGCATCAAAAAAAAGCAACAACACTTTGAAGCGGGCAAAAGATACAGGGAAATACCCTTTAAAACTTTTGGGGTTCTTCCTGAACAGAACAACCCAATTATACAGCCTAAACTGACAATTAAAAAAGGGGGACATCTGAAACGAAAAGCTTCTGTAAGAAAAAAACACCATCATTAAAACTGAACAGCGTCTACAAATGGAAAAAGACTTACTAAAAAACACTTGATAGAGGCTAATACTAAAACAAAAGAAACCCCCTCCAATATCGGAAACAAAAAAACCAAATGATAAACTAAAAATGGGGTAAGTTTTAAGCAAAATACCCAAAAAAGAAGAAACCAAATGTCCTGAAAACATTTAAAAATTCAACATCCTTAGTTACCAGGGAAATGCAAATCAAAACTATTTTGAGATTTCATCTTATACCAGTCAGAATTATCAAGATGAATAACAAATTGACAGCTCATACTGGCACATTTTGTAGGTTAGGGAACACTAAACATTGCGGGTGGGAGTAAAAATTTTTAAAACAGCAACTATGAAAATTATTGTGGTGTTTACTCCAAAGCTGGGAATAGATCCACCTCAGATCTCAGTAAACCATTCTTGAGTATATACCCCAAAGGACTCTGTATCCTATTACAGAGACACTTACTCAACTATATTCATTGCTTTTTAAATTCATAAAGGTAGCAATTGGGAATAACTTAGATGAATACTAAGAAAATGTGATACATTTATACAATGGAATAATACCCACCTGCTAAAAATAAAACCATGAAATTTGCAGGTAATGAATGAGGCTAAAAAAATTCAAACGAATGAAATATAGGTAATGTCTGTCTTTGTCACTGAGGTGCGTTTCTGTATGCAACAAAATTCTGTCCTGTAATGTATCCATCTAATCTATATTTTTTTTGGAAATTGGGTCCATTGATGTTAAGGTATTAAGGAAAATGATTGTTGCTTCCTGTTTATTTTTGTTATTAAGGTGGAATTATTTTGGTAGCTCCTTTTTTTAGGGGGTTTATGAAATGATTTTCTTCCGTGCTTTTTTCTTTAGGTGGATTTTCCTTCCTGTGAGTGCCTTTTTTTTTGGAGCATTTCAGGGTTTTCGGCAAGATATTAGGTTAATTTGGTTTTGTTGGTATGGTTTTCATCTATCTGGTGGGAAGATGGAATTGTTTGAGGAATTGGTTTCACTTGTGTTGTTCTATAGAGTTTGGCTGGCTTGTGGTTGCAGGGTCTGAGATGCCTAGGATTTTGGCTTTTAGGTCTCTGTATGAATCAGCCGATCTTCTGGTTTTATAGTCTTGGTGAAAAGTCTGGTGTAATTCTTAAGGTTCTGCCTTTATTTTACTTCTTTTTTCCCTTACTGCTTTGTGTATTTTTTCTTTTTTTGTGCATTTGGTTTTTGATTTTATGTCGTTGGGTTTTCTTTCTGTCTGTCTGTTTGGTGTTCTGAGCTTCTTTAGTTTGGGAATTCTCTTTTGTTGGGGAAATTTTCCTCTCAAAATTTTTGATATAAATATCTCAAAATATAAATGTAGTGTTTATTTCTTATAAAGGTTGATATTTTTAAGTCTTCAATAACAGGTTGCAATCCATGTACTGCAGATGTTAGTTATAGAAGGGGGAATTAACAGGGGGGGAAAGACCTTAGGAAGGGAAATAGACTAGAGAGCTACGGCTAGAAAGGGAGGGAGAAAGGGAGAGGAGGTAGGGAAGAAAGTGGTAAGGGAGGGATAGGAAAAAATCTAATGGCCCTTTGAAGGGTTGTATGAAAACCTACTACAGTAAAAGCTTCTAAAAATATGCATGTATATGAAGGAAATCTAAATGCAATTAGACAATGCCCCATCTAGAAATGTTTTGTCACCGAATAAAACTTCCAATAGAGGTAATGGCTTACATCTAATTGAGTTATTGGCCAAAAGGGCACCGTTGAAACCCCCAAATATCATAGGCTATTGACAAGGCTGTTGATCGCTGTCTACACATTGATGATAAGGCCTCATTCTTGAAAACAAGACCTACATAACTCATTAAACATGAAGAAGTCAAGTTTATGCCTATCTCAAGTCTTCACTTCTGGTGAAATGTTTGTTGTACTAGAAGGTACTTTGCATATTATCAGAGGAGAAATGTGAAACTACCTCAGCTACAAATCCTTAAATCTACAATGATGACTTGCCTGCAAGACACACTGCTGCATTAATGACACAAAAGCTGTGGCAGTAACCTGCCTCTGTCTGGTTGGATTGAAGGCTCACTCCATGAAATGGAACACATCCTGACAATACTCAGTGGTGTAGAACCTGAGACAAAATAGGCTAAGAATCTAAGGACAAACCAAATGAAATTATTTTGCTAAAGGAATGGAGCAATAAAGTGACTTTTAATGACAGTCTGCTGTCAATTTCTTGCTTAGCCATAATCAGAGAAGCTTGCGCCTACAGTAGATGGAAGCGAATACAGAACCCCACAACTGCACAATGTGCAAGCGAGAGACCTTAGAACACTCAGTCCTAAACAGATGTCTCCATCAAATTTCTTTCCTCAAGGCTCAAGGAACTCTGAGAAAGAGGACACAGATTCTCTAAGAACCAGAAGGGATGAAAGACACCAAGCACCTGTGATCTAGCCATAACAGGTTCAGTGCACATGTGAAGTCACAGAGACAGTGGCAGCTTGCACAGCACCTACATGGGTCTAAGCCAGATGGAGTACCAGTGCTCACCTCTGGGTGAGCAGCCTCACCCAGAGGACCCAACCCTCACCCAGAAGCTAACTCCAACTGATAATCACATGCAAAGGAAAACTTAGTTATTTTCAATGGCGTTTCACTAGGTATACAAAACCACACTTAAGGGCAGGCCTTATGCCCAGCAGTAGATGGCCAACACAAAACAAACTCAATTTATGGAATCTTTTATCTCATAATGCTTTGGGCATTCTTTCTTTTGTTTTCTATTTTCTTTATACTTTTACATATCTTTTGCTTATATATTATGTTTTCTGGTATTATGTTTTTATGAGAATTCTGTGTGTGTGCAAATAAGTGTGTTTCTGCGTCTATAAGTTTTCTTATGCTTCTTCTTTGGCCTTTTTTCTATTTGTTTGTTTTAGTTTTTACCTTATTTTAGTTTATCATCTTTATTATCATCATTTTTATTCTTACTTAGATGCCTGTTTATTTTTTTTCCTGTTTTCTAATGAGAGAGAAAGAAAGGGTATGATTTAGATGGGACAATATGAGAGGATTTGGGGTGGTGACACTATAATCAGAATATAATGTATAAAAAATAAACCTATCTCCAATAAAAAGAAAAATAATAAAACCTGCCTAATAAGTCCAGCCTAAATGTCTTAGTAGTAAATATTTCTAAAACTAAGCCATCCAAAAGTTGGCTGTATATTGTACCAAACAATTGGAAATCCTTAGTCAAGGGTTAAAATTCATTAAAAAATACTTTAATATTTCTGTAAAATTGTGTAACTTTTCCTTTAAGATTTGTGTTTGAAACTTTGGAAATATATATAGAAATGAGTAAAATGTCCTAAAAACCATAATAAAAAGCAATATAGATATTCTGGAAATAAACAGTAGACAGAATAATCATTGAAATATTGGAGACTTCTGACAGTCTTTGCCTGGATGATATGAAAGCCAAAATACTGAAGGTGTGGCATATGAAACAAAGGAGGCAAACCCTATAGCTTGTAAAACTTTCACTTCACTTATGGAGTTTGTTACTTCCAATGGTAACAATCTTGGAAAAGACTGTGGCAAATCAAAGACAGAAACATCAGGCTGCCTTCAATTCTATCTTGATCTTGGAATGATTTTAGATAGCTTATGCTAGCTTTCTTGTCATTAAGCAGAAATAGAGGACTATTCTGCCAGAATTATTATAATAAGACAAGCAATCTACCTTTTACTCCTTCCATATGTAACAGAATAAGAAAGACCAAACCACTGTGGCAGAATCACTGATAGGCTACCTGTGACTTTCATGTGGCAATTCTCTTTGTATTATGAAAGCAGTATTAGATTTTTTTTTAACCAATCACAATAGATGATTTATATACCAACTGCAGTGCAAGTCTTCATTCACACACAAACACCAAATCTTTGTTAGCAACAGACAAAGGATTCCAACCACTAGACTGTCTTCAATTTTCTCTTTGGTCTCTGAATGGTTTTAGATAGCATATGCTATGTTTCACATCATTAAGCAAAAATAAAGAGGGTTATTCTGCCAGAATTATTAAAATAAGATTTTGACATTTACCTATATTTTACATCTTAAGTGTCCCTCAAATGTCCCCATAATAAAAGCATGTACAACAGCCCATGGTACCATTGAAATGTGCTGGGACCTTTAGGAGTCAAAGCCCAAGGGAGGTTGAGAGAGAGAGAGAGAGAGAGAGAGAGAGAGAGAGAAGAGAGGAGAGAGAGAGAGAGAGAGAGAGATAGTTAGTTATTTTTGAGACAGGGTTTCTTTGTGTAGCCTTGGGTACCCTGGAAATAGCTCAGCAGACCACAGGCCTTGACCTCACAGAGATCTGCCTGCCTCTGCCTCCTGGGGATCAAAGGCATGCACCACCACAAGCCTGGTTCCAGGGGAGGTCTTTAGGTCATGGGGATCTTGCTCTTCCAGGATAGTGGGACTCTTACCTCTTCCTCTTTTTCTTTTGAATATTACTGCTGTGAGAGGAATGGTTTTTGTTACTAGGTACTACACTATAAGTGACAGTTTTATCATAAAACCATGCAATGAGGCCGTTTGATCATGAACTGACACCTCCTAAATTGTGACTAAAATGATCTCTTCTCTGTAGGTTGATTATATCTCTAATATTTCTGTGGTAAGAGAAAGCTGCTATAGCCCATGGCATTGAGTATGTATTTATGTCTTATGCTTTGCTTCTATTATTCATAAAATGGAGATAAGAGTGCATCATTCAGAGGAGTAGAGAAATTTACATTTTAATTTCATAGTTTATAGCACTGCTAGACACATACATGCACCCTCTATGTGTTGTTACATAAAACATTTTGACATCTCTGAAAAATACCAACAAGAAAATCATTTTAACACTTCTGGGACCTTATGGTTCTAACATTTTACCTCAGATCTTCTATACATGGTCTTTTGAATAGTAAGAAGGGCTGAATTTGCCTCTGCTGTCTTTGGTGCTTGGTCTTCATGAATGTATGTAATGTTATCTTGTTGTCAAGGTAACAAGATTCAAGGTGGTTTTGTAAGATGATAACAGAATGATTTAAAGAGATAATTCTTGGAAATGCTTTAGAAAGAATTGTGTTAATAACAGACTTTAATGAAGCAAATGTATCCAAATCTTATGAAAAACAGAATCAATTGTTCTGTAATTTAGTTGCATTATGAAAAGGAGAACATGCTTTCTAAAAAGTGCCTGGCATTTTTGTAATCCTACAATTGTGGGGGCCAAACTTCTAAAAGTAAAGATATGTGGAATTGGTAAATTTTATTCTCTTTGAAAAATGCATAAAATAATGGTGAGTTTCACTTACTTGTGATAGGTAGGTAGTATGTGTAGAGATTGGTAGAATGATTCCTAGCAGTAGAGAGAGTCTGTAAGTACAGCCACTTTTACCTAGCTACTCCATGCCAAACCAAAGTTAACAATACTAATAGAACAAATAGGAAATTCTAATTTGGGAACATAGAACCTCATTTATATGTCACCTAGTTTAAATTATTCACAATTGTTACTATTTCTTATCCATTAGTTGCAATTATGTTTATTCTTCTTATAAGAAGCCAAGAAGAGGGTTTGAGAAAAATATATAAGGTGCTTTACAGGCTTACTATTATGTTTTGATCTAACTAAATATATTTTAAGTTAATATGACATATGAAAAACAGTGAAAAATGTTGGGTTATCTTCATTATGAGTGTTTAGCACAACCAGCACCAACTTCATGCTGAGGACCAGCTCCCCAGGGGTGGATTCCAGCCTTTCTCTTTCCTTACATCACTTGCTCCAGATTCAAAGTCCAGGGCAAAGCCTGGGGCTGTGCTCTGACCTGGTTTCTTTTTTTTTTTTTTTCTTTTTTTAATTTAATTTTATTTTTTTGCTTATTCACTTTATACCCCATCCCAGTCACCCCCTCCCACAATCCTTCCCCATCTCTTCTTTCTGAGTACCCCCTCCTCCTGTATCCCCCACCTGCCACTTTAAGTCTCTGAGAGGCTAGGTGCTTCCTCTCCTATTTAGGCCAGATGAGGCACCCAGCTAGAAGACCATACTCCATATACAGGCTGCATGTTTTGGGATAGCCCCCACTCCAGATGTTTGAGACCTGCATGAAAACCAAGCTGCACATTTACAACATATGTGTAGGGAGGCCTAGGTCCAGCCCATGGAGGTAGATCTGTGTAGACTAGGTATGCTCCACGGTTGGTGATTCAGTCTCTGAGAGCTCCAAGGGTTCAGGTTGGTTTACTCTGTTGATCTTCCTGTGCAATTCCTCTCTCCTTAGGGCCCACAATCCTTCCCCCTGTTCTTCTATAAGAGTCCGCAAGCTCCATCCACTGTTTGGCTCTGGATGTCTGTATCTGTCTGAGTCAGCTGGTGGTTAGAGCCTCTCAGAGAACAGCTTGCCCCTGTCTGTTCTCAGGCTGGAGGTTTAGATCCTGGGAGCTCTGGTTGAATCTTTTGATACTCGTTCTAAAAAGGACAAAAGCACCCTCACTTTGGTCTTCCTCCTTCTTCTTGAGTTTCATGAGGTTTATGCGTTGCATCTTAGTATTGTGTGTTTTGGGGCTAATATCCGCTTATCAGTGAGTGCATACCATGTGTGTTCTTTTGTGATTGGGTCATCTCACTGACCTGGTTTCATATAAGTGTCTGAGAACTTGATTCCCACCAAGCCCTACACCACGGGATCACCTAATTAGGAAATGTAAATACTGGATAGATACAAAAACAAACAAACAACAAACAAAGAAACAAACAACTCCCACAACATCATGAATACCTCTAAGATCAGCAGAGATCCTCTAGAAAACAATAAAGTGATAAAAACAGTCTGTACATACATGCTGGGTGTGTAAACAGGAAGTAGTAAACACAACAACTATTGGCTATGAGTGTCCTCCTTGATGTCCTTGACGTTCATCTCTATGCCATCCATGGTGATTTTGATTTTTATCATCTAGTGGGAGGAAGGGAAGGAGGAAATTACTTTCCTTTCTTTATTTCAACTCACTCTAAAGTACTGTCTTTTCTCCTGAGTTTGGTTCTTACACTAAGTAGGCATGGGAATATAGCTTGCAGTCCTCTACCTAAATAGTTCTCTCAAGTAGCTCAGCAGAGATATGTCTTGTAACCAAAACTGCTAAATATTAGAATTTAATATGTGATATGTACAGTTTCCTGTGCCTCCAGTTAGGGTTTTAAGTCTAAATTTACAAACAAAGAAAATATTCTCAATAACTTTCAGTTGGTATTACTGAAGAAATCAGATGAATTGTGGCTGTTTGAATATGAATGTCTCTCCCATAGGCTTATATATTTGAATACTTGGTGGCCAGTTTTTGGAACTATTTTGGAAGGATTGGCAAGTATGGCCTTGTTGGAGGAGGTGTGTCATTGGATTCAGGCTCTGAGGTTTCTAAAGACTCATGACATTTGCAGTGTGCTATCTGGCACCTACTTGTGGAATCAAGATGTGAACTTTCAGTTGTTCATTTGTTCTGCCATCATGGGTTCTAATCCTCTGAAACTGCAAGCAAACCAATCACATTTTTTCATAAGCTGCCTTGGCCATGGTATTTGATCATAATAATAAACTAAGATAGAAATTGCCACTACAGGGTGGGCTATTGTGTGACAGCCCTGACATGCTGTTTTTTTGAGAAATGTGGAAGATTTTGGACTAGAAAAGAAGTTGAATGTTGTAAGTAAAGCTTAATAAGTCATCTTAGCAGAAGCTTGGGAAACAACAGTACTAAGAGATGAGTATTATGGAGGCCCAGTTCAAAAGATTTTGGTGATGAACAATATTAGTAACTGGGATAGAGATCTTATGTCTTGGCAAAGAACATGGCTGCCCTCTACAGTGAAAAGGAGCAAGTGGGGCAAAAAGAACTTCAAATATATAATTTAAAGAGAAAAAGAATACCAGGAAATTCAACATTGGAGCCAAGGCTTATAATAAAAAAGATGACAAGGTTAAAGAGATATGAAATAGAATAAAAGGACGGGTGACCTCAAGGCAAGATCCTACCCCACTAGTCTTCCAAAAATTTCTTTTCTTAGAAAAGAAAAGACATGAGGAATTTTCTACTACTAAAAAGCAACAACAAATCAAAGCTGCTGCAAATGTGATTCAAAGATGCCAGTGTTCCCTCCAAGATGATTGTCAAAATTGATAATGTTTTCTACCTTGTTTTGGGTTTAGAATCAAGAAAGATACATGAGTAAAGGTATCGTGGAATCTTCCTTATGAAGGGGCTTTTGTGCCAAGTATGTGCCATGGGAGTGCCTGCATGAAGGCCTTTATGTCAGGCTATGAAAGTAAAGCCTGGATGTCTGTTGTTAAAACAGTCTCTCATAGAAATGGCTATAGAAACAGACTGGAATAACTCCAATATCGATGGACATGTTAATGTGAAAATAAGATAACTGTCCATTATGGAGTATAATAAGAAACCAAAAAGAAATAAATTTTCTAATAATATGAAAATTAATAAAACTGCCTGTAAGCAATGGAAAGTGTACTCCCTCAGAATCTACAGAGTGTAAACATTTATGCTTGATTATTGTTTTACTAAAAACATATCAACAAACCCAACAACATAATAAAGTATAAAACTACACTAAACACTGAAAACTATCTATCTATCTATCTATCTATCTATCTATCTATCTATCTATCTATCTATCTATCTATCTATCATCTATTATCTATCTATCTATCTATCTATCTATCTATCTATCTATCTATTAATTATCTATCATCTATCTATTCATCTATATATCACCTATTTATCATATGTCACCTATCTCTACCTCCTTTCTATATATTCATCTGTCTATTCTATTTCATATTTAAGAAGATATAGTATTATATATTATATAAGGAGTAATTTCTTTTTAAATTTATTTTTATTAATCATTTTATTCATTTACATTTTAAATGATATCCTCCTTCCTGGATACCCTCCACAATTCAGCCCCCATCCTATGCCCCTTCTTCCCCCTCCCTTTTGCCTCTATGAGGGTGTTCCTTCACCCATTCACCCACTTTCTCCTCACCCCCCTACACTGGAGCATTAAGCCTCCCTCCCCTCCCATTGATGTAGGATATGGCCATCCTCTGCTACATTTGTATCTGGAGTCCTAGCTCCCTCTATATGTTATTCTTTGGTTGGTGGTTTAGTCCTTGGGAGCTCTGGATGGTCCAGCTGGTTGATATTGTTCCTCTTTTTGGGGTTGAAATCCCCTTCAGCTCCTTCAGTCTTTCCCCTAGCTCTTCCATTGGAGTTCTCAGGCTCAGTACAATGGTTGGCTGTGCATTTCTGTATCTGTATTGGTCAGATGCTGGTAGAACCTCTCAGGGAACAGCTATATCAGGTCCTGCCAGTAAGTGCTTCTTGGCATCAGCATTAATGTGGGGGTTTGGTGTCTGCAGACGAGATGGATCCCTTTTCTTAATTAAAATTTCTAAAGCCAAGAAAAGGCTATTTAGCCGGAAAGAGAAAAGAGTAGACATAAACAGGTCACAGAAAAGTAAACATACATAAAAATAGATATACAGATGAAATTGCTGATATAGAAACTCAAACAAATAAAAGTTAAGTACTATAATCACACTAAACTTTTCAAGTTATTCTATGAGAAGTCCTCTTTGCTATCAAATTTCAAATTGATATGTTAATCTTCCACCTGTGATGTGGTCAGCAAAAGTGGTATGGTAAAATCCAAAGAACACATGAGGAGAAAACAGCCCTTGAAGTGTAAAAAATTAACTTACTTGAAGTCAACATTTAGCTGCTTAGAAAACTTAGTTTTAAGTTTTTATTTCTCTGTTCCCAGTATTTGTAAACACTCCTAGTAGCTCACACAGGACTGGAAATTTTTGACTTTTCCCTCTTAGTCTTTCATTTTGTTTCCTATTGATTTAGAATACCTTGTCATCTTCACAGTAGACCTTACTGAATCATTATTTTAAACTGTATTAGCGAGTGTTAATTTCCTAACTGGATTTTCTAACTCTAACCTCTCTCTAATAGTCCAGTGATCATGAAATACATGTCAGCTTATCCTCCTATCCTTTTCTTTTGGTTTATCTTAGCTTCCTGCTAATTGATTCGAGTACCTTTCTTTGTCATAGAATTATATTTAACAAGTCTTTCACAACAGCTTAAAAACAATATGAAGAAGTTAGGGGAAGGACTGAAGGAGCTGAAGAGGTTTCCAACCCCGTAGGAAGAACAACAATATCAACTAACAAGACCACTTAGAGCTTCTAAGGACTAAACCACTAACCAAAGAGTATACATGGGCTGGTCAATGGCTCCAGCTGCATATTAGCAGAGGATGACCTTGTTAGGCAACAGTGGAAGAGGAGGACCTTGGTCCTGTGAAGGCTCGATGTCCCAGTATAGAGGAATGATAGGAGGTAGGGTGGGTGGGTGGGGGAGCACCCTCATATAAGTAGGGGGGGGGGTATGGGATAGATATGGGGAGGGGGATGGAAATAATGGGTTTGTGGAGGAGCAACTGGGAAAGGGGATGACATTTGAAATGTAAATAAATAAAATATCCAATAAAATACAAAAGGACTTCATGCAATGTACTTTGACATATTCACATCTTTCTACATCTCCTTCTTGATCTACTTCTCCTTTGCTACCCACCCTAACTTTATGTCCTCTTTTTTTTTTAAACCTAATTGAGTCAAATTTGAAGTGTCCTTGGACTTGTGGCTTTCTGCTAGCATATGTTTGATCTAGCAGGAGATGCACTCTTAGAGAAAACTGAGCATCCATGTCCTGCAGCTATCAATTGCCAATAGCTTCTCAGCTAGGCGTGAGTCTTTGTACCCACCTTCATCCTCCATGCTGAGACTTCATCTGGCTTGAGTGTTCATGTTTTCATGATTGTGAGCTCATATGTGCATCTGCCCCACTATGTTAAAAAAAAAAAACAAAACATTATTTTCTTGTAGTCATCCACTACCTCTGGCTTACAACCTTTCTGACCCTCCTCTGCAGTGATTCTTTGAGCTCTGAGAGGGAAGAGACATGATACAGGCATACCTCTTAGGGTTGAGCATTCTTCAGGCTCTTATTCCTGGCACCTTGACCAATATCACAAATGTTTTTATAATAGTTTCATCTCCTGTAAATCTGCATCTGTTTTGTTCTCATGGGCACTAGGCTCATCTGCTTTCAAATTCACTTCCAGAATTCCATCTCTTCACAGCTGTTTAACAGACTAAACCTTTCACAAACAGAAGAAATCATTCTTCTTTCTGTAAAAGTCCTTCCTCTTTTCCTTTAGTCAGTGTACCTGATTCTTCATTCTGAATGCTTAACCACATTTGATTGTACTGTTTAAAACCATTGCAGGACTGAAATTATTAAATAGTATACCTTACCCTAAAGGGACACAGAGGTCCCGAAGGTCAGTAATCATTTTTAAAGCTTCTAGTCCCATGTTCAGAAGGACTAACACATTGAGTTGATTGTTGTGCCTAGGTATGATTGAAACTTTACTTAAGTAAATATTATTGGTATATGAAAACTGACATTCCGCTAGGCCAGTGACTTTGTCTTTTTATCCAGGCTGCTTTAAATAGTAGCATTTGAACATCCTACTTAGGAGAAATCAGTGCAAAGTTATGACCAGTAAGTTTTTCTACATTTCACTATGTGCCATTATAATCAGATGAGTGTTCTCACAACCAATCAATTAATAAGTACATTATGAAACAGGACATAAAGACTCTGAAAAGAGAGAGAAGTTTCCAGTTCAAGAGGTTCAGGGAGAGAAGGAGCCAAGATTTCCTGTGAAAATCAACAAATAAGATTATGCTCTATTCAGTAGCTTTCTGATGCAATCAGATTTTAGAAACCCTTCATTTTTCTTCAAAATTTTGTATTCCCTTTAAAGAAAGCAGGTCTGGAACAGTAGGATTTTGAAAAGACAGTTGGGAAAGAGCCATGAAGTTTGCTGTTGTAGTATTTAAAGGGGGATACGAGAATATTTTATTTCCTTAAGAACTGAACAGATTACTATTCCCAGACCCCTAACATCCAATCTATTTACAAGTTCTTTTACCGTATAGCTCTCAGGCATTATCAAGTTATGCTTTCATTTCTATTCTCCTCGCCATCATGTGCTAAACTTCATCACCTGTTAAGTTTATTTCTGGCAGGAATTTCTTTCTCCTTCAAATTATCCTTCAGGCTATATACTGAATCATTAAGGAAATGCAAAACTGTGTTAAAATTTCCCACTTCTCTCTGATCTTGACTACGTTTTTATAAACATGTCTCTCTAGTGTGTGGCTATAGTCTAGCCATACAGAATTTCTTGTTCTTTGACACAGTGAGGAATTTTTCCTTTCATTTCCCTTGAAATCCAAGTCCCATTACTTTGAGTGTCCCATCTTTTATCATTTATTTAAATCATTTTTATTATGCAAGAACCAGCACCTACTTCAAGTATTTCAAAGGAACCATGGCACCTCCTTGAATGCATGTAAATTGCTCTTGTTTCCCCTTTTAGTAAGTTTGTTTACAACACACATTACTTGTCATAATCCCATTCTCCTTAATCAGAAGCATCTATTTCTCTATTCATTTTTGTTTATCCTGTGGTGTGTAGCACAGAGAATATGGTAGTTCTGTTATTGGCAGAAGGATTATCACCAAGAATGACAGATCTTTTCTGAATTGCTGTTAAGGTTGCTTTTGCCCCATTTTAAAAACCATTAATCACGTGACCTGTTTGTGAACAGAACTTCTACAATATATTAACATTGGCTTCTTTTATTAGACTTAGCAAATTTTCTTTCAGTCTATCAATCCATTCAAATCTATTAAGGTCATGCGTTCTTAATATTAACAACTATTTTCAAGTTGTAACATTCAAGGCATTTATAATTTTGAGACAATGACTAATGTTAAATGTTAAAATCATTGGTTTCCACTTAGTAGGTTTCTCATCAGTATATTATAATCGTGGATTATTTTATGTTATTTTCATCATTAGTATTTCATATTAAATTAATAAAAATGTATTTTATAATGCATTCATGCAATATAGTTTTCATTAATTGATTTAATAATTTTTCAGCGAATTACTTTAAACTCATTTGAAGTTGCTCTCTTACGTTCAATGAATTACTTCTTTGGGTAGAACCTAAAAATCTTTCACAATTCTGAATTCTTTTAAACTTATTAAAATGTTTTCATACTGTTTAGTTACTAGTGCTGTGATAAACCACCAACTTGGGGAGGAAGAGATTTATTTTGCTTATACTTCTCTTTCACAATTCATCACTGATGGAAGTCAGGCAAAACTCAAGCATGGAAGGAACCTGGAGACAGGAGCTGATGCAGAGGCCAAAGAGGCATTCTGCTTACTGACTTGCTCCCCATGTCTTGTTTAGCCTGTTTTCTTATAGAACCCAGAAGGAGCAGCCCACGAATACCACCACCCACAATGGGCTGGGCTCTCCCACCTCAATCATTAAGAAAATTATCTACAGGCTTGCCCACAGCATGACTGTATGGAACATTTTGTCATTGTCCCTGCTATCAAAAGACTAGCTGTGTCAAGATGACAGAAAAACGGGCAGGACTTACAAAATATATTTTGATTATTTTTTTCTCTCCTCCAACTCCTTCTAGATTCTCCACATTTACATACTCATTCAAATTCATGTTCTTTGTCTCCCTTTCTCTAGAAACAAAAACAAAACAAAAAAAAAAAAATTAAACAAACAAAAATCATCCCAAAAACAAAATACAAATTTTCACAACCCCCTCCACAAACCAACCAACCAATCAACCAACCAACTAACAAAACTAACCAAGCAAAGACATGGGTCATTTTTGTGTTCACCAAATATTTCTGGGCACAATTCCCTTCTTAATACCTAAATAATTTATATTTATTTATCAATATCTATCTATCTATATATATCTTTTATTTCATATGCCATCAATTTCTAAATTAATATCCACTTATTTAATGAATGCATTTAAATATACAAAGAAGGTAGTTCATGTCCATCCAAACAGGAGTGAGAAAATTCCATCTCACTCAGTATTTTCCCAATCAGATCTTCCTAAATGTCCACTGCCTCTCCGGTCACCTGACTTGCATGTGCTATGGTGAAGTCAGAATAAAATATATACAGGCCTTAAAATTCTAGTCAAAAATATTTATTTTTTAAAACCTTACAAGAACAAATTGCAATAGACAGTGTTCCTTTTGCTCTTAGGGCCTTGGAATACTGTGTAAAAGGTTGAAGCTGCATCTCCTTAACCTCAAGGAAACAGCCTGGCTCAGGATGGCCATGACTCTGTGTGATCTGGGTGTCTCTCAGCTGGTGTTCTGTAATTGTAGTTTCTTCGGAAAATAACGAAGGTTTTAGGAAATCTCTAGACAGGGTGAAGATAACATTGTGGCCAGTGATTGGGGCCTTTCGGTTTGTGCCAGTCATGTGACCACTTTGGTTGGACGGATAAGGTTGGGTTGGCTGTTTTGTTGTCAACTTTAGGGGCCCTGCAATCAAAAACAAACCCTTTTTGGGTGTTCCTATGAAGGATTTTTTTTTTTGATCAAATTATTTGAAGCCGGAAAAACTACCCTACATAGCAAGGCAGTCCAGCTAAAAGGAAACTTACTCTGTGTCTGATTGCTCTTGCTCTCATTGGCAAGTTCATCTATCTGGTTTCTGTGTCATTCCTCAACAATATTGAACTTCTTCTTGAATTTAAATATAAACTCAAGACAATCAGTTCTCCAGGAATCCTCTAGGGTCAGTGCCAGACTGGGACTGCTGAGACATCTACTTTGTAGATTAAGCAATTACCAATTCTCAGCCTCTTTCTTTGAGACAGCATTTTTCAACCGGATGAATAGTGAAAACCCCAAGCAAATACATACATATATACATACACACAATACATAATATACACATATACACAAACTAATATACATGTATATGTAATTACTTATTTGTGTGTATATATTGATATATGTGTACTTTTTATTTCTCTGATATTATTCTACTTCATTAAAGAAACATACTAATAAGTACTGTTCAAAGGCAAAGCTTTCATAAGAATGTCAAACGGTTAAATATTAGGTTTTGACTTCCTGAAAATACTTAGCTGCTGTTTGCTTGGAAAAGGCAGTTGAGGTGAAATTGGCAATATAAGATAGGAGATAAAACAAACGGGTGTTCTTTGCACATTTTTAAAATTACTGATATGGCAGTATTTTGAGGTATCCTACAGAATAAAAAAGGGTATATACATTATATGGAAGTATAGATAAAAAATATAAAAAGAAAGAAATGAATGGAAGAAAAATAGAAGAAATAGAAGAATAAATTCTACATACTATTTTATCCTTAGTCTATTCAAGTACTTTCTAACTTTTTAAAGGAGGAAAAATACAATGTTCTCTGTGTTTGTATTTATGTCTTGCACCAGTTAGAATATTATAGGAAAAAATGGGGCTAGGAATACATTAATTCTTGTGTGCATGTAAGCAACAGATGTCTTCTCTTGTCATCTTAAAATTTTTAAATTTCTTAGACAATCCCTTGTGTTTTTAAAAAATGCCTGCTTTAGTTTCAAGGCTGAAATCC
>JAJTUV010004196.1:0-25348 GCA_021653895.1 Mastomys natalensis | reverse complement strand
ATATGAAAAGGAAAACAATGATTTTTTCTCTATTCATTTCTGGAACGTATGAATAGATAAAAACCATTTGAATGATACTTTTGAAATAATTAAAATAGCATCAGCAATTATATTTTCAGTATAGCACACCCAACGGATCTTGGTATTTATATTATTAATGGTTTTAATTATTTTATTAGTGCTTATTTGTATTATTAATTTTTTTAACTAATTAAAGGTGTGATATCATTCATTGGTCTTTATTTCAGGAAATGCTGTCCTTCTGGGACGGGCATTGATTTCTCTCCAGAAGTGGAATGTCTGGATCTGCTCAGTGGAGTCTGTACAGGGACGTGATGCTGGAGAATTACAGCAACCTTGTGTTCTGGGTGAGCATTGCATCTATAGAGAATTCGCATCTTCACCATCGACATGTCGCTTCCTCACTCTGTCCAGTGTCTCACTGTACTGAGTATTTCAACACTGAGTTTCATATCCTTCGTTTTAAGAAAAATTAGGAGTTTCTGTACAGCTAAGACACATTTCATTGTTTTCCTCCCTGTGTTGAATTGTCTGTGTTGGAAGCATGCCTCCTTCACTCCTGTGGGACTGTTAGAAGTGCACTGGCATCAGGCATGGAGATCACACTTGTTCATGAAATCGTTTCTCAATTCAGTTGTAATGTTTTCTCTTTAAAGAGACTCAGCATCAGGATATTATACATTGCTTTCTGCATTGTACTGTAACATGTCAGACACCATTTAAGGAACTAATTGTCTGCAATTATTTATTGCATCATCTCTCTCCTTATAAACACTGTACTGAAAGAGAGAGTAGAAGAACACTTAAACAATCTTGTCCTCTTTTCCTCCAAACAGGTCTTCCTCTCTCTAAGCCATTCTTGGTGAAGTTTCTGGAGCAAAGACAAGGACCTTGGGATGTGAAGAGACCAGCAGCAGCCACTGTGTATCCAGGTGTGTGGGAATGAGGGGGTCTGGGGTCATAGTTCAAGTCCAAAGATCCAACAAAAAGCAAGGCTTCCCCATGTGCCTCGAAGTATGTATTATGAGAAATCCTTCTTTAAGTCTCCTAACATGTCTTAAACATTTATGGTTTAAGGTTCTTAGGATTTATATTTTGCAAACAGTGATCTGTGCGTGTGTTTACAGGGACTTCCAAGGTTTTCTTTTTGTTGAGTCTCTATTGTAATGTAACACTCAGGGAAATGCAATGGAGTACTGGTCAGACTGGGAGTCATTTATTTGCTAGGGTTAAGGGCAGAGTCATGCCAGAAAGATCTCTGTACTGAAGTGAGCATGACTTGGTTAATAAAATCAACACTCCCATGACACAGGGGCAGGCGGAAGCAGGGGCTCAACAGTTTCCGTTCTGTGGATTAGGACAAATTGGGGTGGGGAGCAGTTGGATAAAAGTCAGACTAACAGGAGTCACTGTGGACAGGTCACTTCTCACTGATCTTAGGGAAGAGTCAAAGCATTGACGTGTTATATAAGGCGTTGTATTGGGCCAATAGGTTCAATAATTTAGCAGAGGCTATTTTGTTTATTCAGCAAAGTTTTAGCACCAGTTTTATTACCGGGCCAGACCATTAGACCTAGGAAGAGAAGGATGAGAGGTCTTTTAAATCTTTTAGGTGTTCATCCAAGGGTCCCCATCAAACCAGCTATGTAACCAGTGATTGTGTGCCTCTTTCATGGTCCAGTTTTTTAAAGGAAAATATTTATATCATATACAAGGACTAAGTTTTATTTGGATATATACACACAGTCATAAACCATTACAAAACATTCAGAAAACTTTATGTCCAAACCTAATGTTCCCAGATACATCAGAGCTAATAAAGTCTTTTGTTTATAGAGTCCAGTCATGGGTAGCCATTGTGGTTATCCTCATAGGAGCTATTATGGTTAATATTTCTATGATCCTCGGGAGGAAGAGATCTCCTGGTCCTTTCTCTAGGTCTCCTGTGTGAATGTATCCACTGGCTTCCCAGTTTGTAATGGGAGCAGGGCTGAGGAGCCTGTCCAGTCATCTCTGGAAGGTGACTCAGAGAGACTGCTCTGGGTGAGCCTCCACAGTCCACATCTCCTCCTCCTCAGCCTGGATAGCTTTCTTTCCATGCCTGTGGTGGGTCCACATGGGGCACATGCACCTTTATTGACATGAGTGTGCACAGCTCAGCCTGCTGTGCTGACTAGCCCTGTGGCAGAGCCTCTGTCGTGTACTGTGTCACACTCTGCTGAGGACTGCTTACAGAGTCAGACACTGACCTCTCAGTTCAGGATTAGCATTGTTAGGAGGAGGAGAAATCAAAGCCAGAGGACACGACATGGCCATTTGAACTTGCATGTAGGTCCCAGACCATTTGGGTGGCAGGTGTTGGTTTCGGGTTCCCCTGCACACAGTATCCTTGGTTATCAGTTTAGGAGACATGGAATGCAGAGTAATTGCACTGAGCGCTTCCACGTGAGACATTTAGACTGTGGGTGCCGAGTCTAAGATCCTGCTCAGCATGAGGGGATCCATCCCCTGTCTTGTGAAACAGGGGAGTGATTCCTCTTCCCTGCACATAAGGAGTAGGAGTTCCTTCTCCAGCTTACAGGCCAGAGGGAGACAGGAGCAGCAGATGCTGGCAAGTCCTCTTCCCCGTGCATCCGTATCCCGTGATGAGGTGGGCGTGTCTTTTACTCTGTAGGTCTGTGTCCCATTGGACAGTGTGCTAACAGTAAGCCTGCTTGTCTACCCTCGATGTGTCCTACCGTGCAAGCTTAGTGTAGGTTTAGCTGACTTCACTCAATCATTCAATTTCAATAACCAGTTTTTAAACTGCACACGATTTTGATTATTATCCCATATTGAGCGAGCTGTAAGGTGACTTTAAATTTGTGTGAGTTCCCTGTTTGAGGCTAAACGTTGACATGTCCAGAGGACTGTAGACTGGAACGTAGGTGTTACTCACTTGGTCCAGTTTTGTCTCTACAAATGAATTGCACTTGTATTTAGCATGAATACAAATATAATTTGGGCACATTGATTATATTTAATCACTTATTAGGTGACTCATCATTACCAATTATGGGTAAATTATATTTGCTGTGACATTTTACAGTGAATTAGTGACTCATCAGATTAGGATTTTAATACATGAAAGTAATTATCTCTATTAAAAATTTCAGTTTTCTTTTTATTTATTCTTACATGTGTCTCTAGAAAAGAACAGCCATGCTATTGTCTTTTCTGTCTTACTTTTTGATGAAATAAAACAAGGAACATACACCATCTGGAGGACTGATCTAGACTGTGTAAAGGTGCCTCCTTCTTTGAAGGAATGCTAACATTTAACAAAATTACAATTGCTGGGACGGGAGAGATGGCTCAGTGGTTGAGATCACCGGCTTCTCTTCCAGAGGAAGCGTTCAGTTCCCAGCCACCACATGGCAGCTCACAACTGTTTGTAACTCCAGTTTGAGGGGATCTGTCACCATCACACAGAAATCTATGCCAATATGCATGCAGGCAAAGCACCAATACACATGAGGTAAAAAAAAAATAAATTAACAAAATAATTACAGTTTCTGAACTGAAAGTCTTTTATCTCTAAGTAAAGGTTAACAGAAATACACCCTGGAGGAACTGGGGACTTCACTTTCCTGATCCTTTTGTGGTGCACCTTTACAGTCTAGATCAGTCCTCCAGATCGTCTTTGTTTCTTGTTTTATTTCATCAGAAAATGATACAGAAAAGACAATAATATGGCTGGCATTTTGAAGAGACACATGCAAGAATAAAAGGTATACAAGTAATTGTCATTTCTTGTCATGACACCATTTTCTACATACCTAAAGCTTAAGAAAGTTAGCAAAGACTAGTGACTAGACAGAGATCTGTAAGTCAGAAGTGTTTGCTAACATCAATGGAATTTTATAGCTTAGGACCATAAATAAAATTTGAGATTAAATCTCGTTTCCCATAATGCCTGTGTTACATAGTCAGACCTAATGTGACTTAGCCCCATGATGTTGTGCTCTTGTCCCCTTCTTTATTTATATAATTTGTATTATCTAAAATAATCTCATCCTTTTATTAGAGATATAACTTCAAATATGTATACTTTGCATCTTAAAACGGTTACACAGACCTACACAGACAAAAGTTGTCTGTCAGCACGAGGTTTAGAGAGGTCAATAGACTCGGAAGAGAGGTCACCTTTTGTAAACACAGAGCTGGGAAGGAGAGTACAGCAGTTCAGTCTGTAACTGACTGAAGAGTCAACTGAGACACCACCCTCCCTTAGACTCATGCATCTGATCCTTTAAATATTCGTCTCTGGGTTAAGCAATTTCAAATGAGACATAAGAAGTTTAACAAGCAAACTTAGCAATTGATGTCAGAAAATTTCCCCCAGGGTATGGGTGATAGGCAATATTTATTTCACGTGGGCCCTTAGCTAGTATAGATTCCAGTTTTCCCAGGTTTCTGAGGTCAACCCTGCAGCCCAGTGGTAGGTTTTCCTGGTCTGTATACTCCGCTGTCTCTTGGAAACCTTGAAAGCCCATGCAGTTAATGCCTCATTCCATACAACTATCTGAGAGGAGGGACTGGGGACCCAGGTGAGGCTTCAGTGACTGTAGCCTCCTTGCCTGTAGCTTCCTTGCCTGTAGCCTCCTGTTTGGAAGGAATGCTAACCTTTAACAAGCCCAGCTGTGACTGTGTTTAGCTGACACAGCTAGACTCGCAGCTAGACTTAGGAAGATGGTAGTTGTAGATACTGTGTAACATCAGCTAAATAAAAGTAGGTTCCGAGCAAACTTCACAGCGAGTGTAAGCTGATGAATTAACATGGTGTGTGCACGTACTGGTGACCCATCGTGCCTGGACAGCTTCCAGGAAAACTTTATAGAAAACGGAAGATGGTCTTTATGATGTAGATAACATGTAGACTTATCATAATCATAAAGTGTCTTAATAAGTAAAGGACAGAGCTAGCTTGTGTGAGAACCTTTCAAACCTTTCAAATTTTACTCTTAAAACTAATGTTGTCCAACAACATTTAAATTCACACTGTTTCCCCATCAAAACTGATGGCACAGTTACATGTCCGCCAGGATGTCATTGTTTTCCCTAATGGCTAATGCTGCAGTCAAAACTGCTAATATCTTTTGCTTAAAGCATCAATGACCTATGTAAGAAAGGGTTGCAACCCCAGTCCCTTGGTGTTTTTCATTAGGTTGTAAAAGGAAAAAAAAAAGTGGAGGTAGGGATCAGAGTGGGAGAGAACCTTTTGTCTTGAGGGAATAAGGAAATTGGGGCACATGTCAAGATTAAGACCTTTATCCACACAGATACACATGGGGTTTGGCTTACATTGAGCTCTTGGGGATGTCTGGTAACAAGGCTGTCTTCTAGCCCTAGGCCTTACTGGTGGGTACAAAATCAGAAAAGTAGTCCAGGCAACCCCTTCCCCAGAAAGCTGTTCTTTCCTTCTTTTTAAAACTCCAACAAATAGAGAAGGAAAGTGGTTCTCTGTTCTGAGGCCTCAAAATGGTATTATTTCTGGCAAGAAATAACCAGTTAAAACCTAGCACTAGTAGTTAGTATATAGGCTACTTCCCAACCCCCGCCCCCCAGCATTCCATTTTCTGTCCCCAAATCTACTCAGTTAGCATCCTTGCGGCTAACTAGGTGATCCGAGGGTTGGAACCTGGGGCGTTGCTAATGAACTTCTGCAGATTGCTGATGCGGGAGTTTTGCAAGGATGCAGTTCCTACAGTTGGAACTGGCCAAGTGGCTGTGGTGCTGGACCACCTGTTCCACTCCACTGAGTGCCAAATGGGGCAGCTGGAAAACCATACTGCTGTGGGGACACAAGGACTTAGTGCAGTGACCTAGAGAGGTAGCAGATGCTGCAGAGATGGGGGAGAGCCACCCAGCTTTGAGGTCATGGAAATACACAGCTGCCCAGGAGCAGAGAACTTCCTTGCCATTCCAGGGCCCTCATAATTCATGTGTCCTTTGCTGCCTTTCCTGCCTGAAAGATTCATGGCATCTCAGGCCCAGTTGTCTACCAACTTGTGCAGGTCATCTGTGAATGTGCTCTTCCTACTGGAAGTCATGGAAGGAGGCTGAGCCTGGGCAGCCTGGCTACTCATTGTTCCTCCAACGATATTTGTGCTGCCCATTAGTTGTTCTTATTCTACAGAAATTACTACCATGAGGTAAATAATAGCAGTCTCTACTGGAAACAGTTCCCTTCTTCGCTATTCTCAAGCACATGGAGTCTTTCCTGGGCTGTCCAGTTGTTGTCCTTCTACCTGTCACAGACTCAGGGAGCCAGTGTGATCCAGGACAGAGGCTCTGGGAGCAACCTGAGTCCACTATGCTTGAGCTTGAAGTGGGTGGGGCACATCCTGTCTCCAGAACCAGGTTTTCAGTGAGCTAAGAACAAGACAAAAAATACCTCCTTGGAGGACCAGAGGGACTAGGTTGTATTTTGGTGTCAGCAAATACACTGGTCACTCCAGTACCCTCTGGCCCTGATTTAATTGTCTTTAAAAGCCAAACTCACAATTGCATCACACCAGAGGCAGGCTAGTGACCTATAGTTTCAAAAGTTCTCATTCTATCCATTCAAACTATTCAAACAATGAATCTCCCCCAGCTCCAGGTGTGGAGGCTGCAGGACAACATTTTCTCAGCAGTACTGCTTAGCTTGGGTGAGCTGTTGGATAAAACTCAGGCCAAAGGGAGTCACACTGGGTGGTGACAGTCTTTGCACACATCTGAAGGTTTGCCTACTTTTCTGCAGACCTAGGTGTGAAATCATTGTAAGAAACCAACATCACACTTAAGTGTGTCTCAAATCACTTACATTCATGCTAGTGAAATTCATGTCAAAGCTTCTTTGTGTGAAGGACGAAAATTTTCTAAATGTTTTCTTATCACATACTCAGTAGTAAGGATTTAAAATGAATGCCTTTTGTGGATACATAATTCAAAGATTAATCTATGCCGCTAGGAGTGTGTGTTTAGTATCTTATCAATAAGCTTCAGAATTTTGTGGATTCAAGATTTTTTTTGTCTTTGTCCTTTGATCTTCTGCATCGTTGTTTCTAAGTGTGCATTGCCTATCATCACTTGTATGTTCACCCTATATATTTTGGTGGATGGGTAAAATACATTGATAGGACATTTAAGGAGAGTGTAAGATAAAAATATCTATAATCTTCCCTTCTGTGACTTTTCCCTTCATGGGTAAACAGGGCTCTTCCATTTTCATGTCCTCTTCGTTATCACTCTTCACTCATTGCTCAGTGGTTATTTAATCTTGTCAATGAATTAGTCTTAGAAATAGGTAATTTTTTTTTTTTCCCCCAAAAAAGGTTTTTTTTTAAAAAAAGCCCCTTTTTTTTTTTTAAAAAAGGGGGAAAATTTTTTTAAAAATTTTTTTTTTGGGGGTTTTTTTTTTTTTAAAAAAAATTTTTTTTTTCCCCCCCAAAGGTTTTTTCCCCCCCTTTTTTCACCCAAAATTTTTTTTTTCCCCCCTTTGGGGGGGAAGGAAAATTTTTTATTTTTCCCCTTTTTTTTTTTTTTCCCCCCTTTTTTTTTTTTTTTTAAATTTTTTTTTTTTCCCCCGGGGGGGGGGTTTTTTTAAAAAATTTTTCCCGGGGGGTTTTTTTTTTTGGGTTTTTTTTTTTTTTTTTTTTTTTTGGGGGGGGGTTTTTTTTTTTTTTTTTTTTTGGGGGGTTTTTTAAAATTTTTTTTGGGGGGTTTTTTTTTTTTTTTTTGGGGGGGGGTTTTTTTTTTTTTTTTTTTTTTGGTTTTTTTTTGGGTTTTTTTGGGTTTTTTTATTTTTTTTTTTTTAAGGGGGTTTTTTTTTTTTCCCTTTTTTTGGGGGGGAAGGGTTTTTTTTGGTTTTTTTTTTGGGGTTTTTTTTTTTTTTTTTTTGGGGGGTTTTTTTTTTGGTTTTGGGGGGTTTTTTTTTTTTTTTTTTTAATTTTACCCCTTGGAAAATTTAAAAAAAAAATTTTTTTTTTAAAAGGGGGTTTTTTCCAATTTTTTTTTTTTTTAAAAAGGGGGGGGGGCCCCCCTTTCCCCCCCCCCCAAAAAAAAACCGGGCCAAAAAAAAAAAAACCCCAAAAAAAAAAAAAAGGGAAAAAAAGGGGGGGGCCCCCAAAAACCCTTTTTTAAAAAAATTTTTTTTTAGGGGTTAATTTTTTTTTATTTTTTTTAAAAAAAAACCATTTTTTTTTTCCCCTTTTTTAAAAAAAATTTTTTTTTGGGGGGGTTTTTTTAGGGGGTTTTTTTAAAAAATTTTTTCCCTTAAAAAAAATTTTTCTTAATTTTTTTTTTTTTTTAAAAAAGGGTTTTTTTTTAACCCCCATTTTTTTTTCCCAAATTTTTTTTTTTTTTGGGGGTTTCCCCCCCCCCCTTTTTTTTTTTTTTTTTAAATTTAATTTTTCCTTTTTTTTTTGTTTTTTTCCTGGAACTCATTCTGTAGACCAGGCTGGCCTTGAACTCAGAAATTGCCTGCCTCTGCCTCCCAAGTGCTGGGATTAAAGGCATGTGCCACCACTGCCGGCTAGAAGTACACATTCTTTGCACCTACTCATATTTGTGAATTTTGCTCAGTGCTTACAGACATTGAAATATATTGCACAGATTTTTATTTATGGTTAAATATATATGAGTCAATGTCTTCATTTTAAAAAATAAGCCATATGAATATAAAGAATATTGCTTAACTTTTGTTCATATCTCAACTTTGGCTCAACAGGAATAATACCCAGTGATCCTAACTACTACAGCAAGAGTACTAATTGTACATCACTCCTTATTAATCGACAAAGAATTCATATACGGGAGAAACCCTACAAGTGTGGAGTATGTGGAAAGGCCCTGAGTTCTCATAAAGGACTTACCATACACCTGAGACTTCATACTGGAAACAAACCCTATGAGTGTCAGGAGTGTCATAAGGCCTTTACTTGTAGGTCATCACTTTCTATACACAAGAAAATCCATACTGATAAAAAACCCTACAAGTGTGAAGAATGTGGCAAATCGTTTTACTATCCTTCAATGCTCAAGCAACATCAGAGAATTCATTCTAGCGAGAAAATCTACAAGTGTGAAGAATGTGGAAAATCCTTCGGCCATCCCTCTATACTTAAGGAACATCAAAGAAGTCATAGTAGAAAAAAACCCTCCCTGTATGAAGATTGTATCAAAAGATTGTCCCCTCCTCTACACCTTCAGGATCAGGAACAAATCTATACTGGAGAGAAACGTTACAAGTGTGGAGAATGTTACAAAGCCTTTCGTTGTCTCTCAGCCCTTAGGATACACAAGACAGTTCATTCTGGAGAGAAACCATACAAGTGTGAAAATTGTCACAAAGCCTTCCGTTATCGCTCATCGTTTAGGAGACATAAGACAGTTCATACTGGAGAGAAACCATACAAGTGTGAAAATTGTCACAAAGCCTTCCGTCATCATTCATCCCTTAGGAGACATAAGACATTTCGTACTGGAGAGAAATCCTACAAGTGTGAAAAAGTTTCATGCCTTGTACGACCCCAAGCAATTCACTCTGAAGACAATCCACACAAGTGTGTGGAATGTGGCAAAGCCTTTGTTAATGTTTATAGCTTACTTGACTCATGACAGTTCATACTGGAGAGAAATCCTGCAAAGGTCTTAAAAGTTTATATTCTTCAGCTTTAAAAACATCAAATAATTCATACTGAATAAAACTCTGGACTGTGTGGAGTGTGGAAAAAATCGTTCCTAATCCTTCAAACCTTACCCAACTCAATCCATAGTGTAGACCATTAAGTGAATTAATTTGGAATGTCAACACCAACATGTTACATCCATCAGTACAAATATAGAGATGTCATCAGAGAACATGGAGACTTCTCTTTGCTGTAATCCCAACCAGTGTGTTCTATAGTGTGCTTGAATATTGCATGATTGATGAGTTTCTTTCTACTGTACCTATAGATATAAAACAAAACTTTTATTTCATAACGTGGGTCTGAGATCTGGGCCATGGTATAGTTACTGTCGTTTTTCTCAGTGGGTCACCCAAGCTCCTCCAATAATATTTCTCCTGGGCATGTAAAAAGCTTGATAAACTCACATGTCTCACCTTTTGTAAAATGGTCTGCATTGGTTCTCACCTAGGCTGATGGGCATTAGTGTTTCTCTCTCCAGGAAGATCTAACAGAACGCATTGAAGTCATATTTAGTTCCAGAATGAAGAACCTGCATTTCCTTCTATTTCAGAACAGTGTTTCTCATATGGTTCCAACTTTCATGTGATAAAAACTTGGCAGGGAATTGAAATATGGTCTCAACCCATGTTACTCACTCAGTAAAAGGGAATGTGTTTGATGAGTGGATATGTAATGTCAAGTATGAAACATAGGTACAGGTTTAATTTATTATTGATAGAGATCCTAAAAAGTCATTTCAAACTTAAGTTTACTAATTTGGGTAAACAGTTATATCATGGGCAATTAAAACTTAAAAGTTAACAATAATAATTTTTAAGTGACTAAATGTCACTATTGTACCTAAAATTATAGTTTTTGTCGTGCTAAGTCCAAGTGAAGTTTATTTATGGAGACAAGATAGGATGGAGAGACCAATTTATATCTCTCATTCTATAGTCTTCTGTATATGCTTTTGAAGTACATCCTAAAACACATACCTTAATGGAAATTTAAAATAAAGTTAGTGTGGTTAATATAGTAAAAATTTTAAAATCAACTGTAATTATATTTTTAAAATCTTGGTCTGTGAAATAGAGTACAGGAGTTGAAGGTGTTAAATTTACAATATCCTTGGATGGCAGGACATCCCCAGGCTCAATAGCACCACTCCTCCTGGATGGGAAATAGACCCATCAGAGTAAATTGTATGGTAGTCACATACCATAACATACTAAGGATGTAAGGGAAAAGACTTTGTCAAAGTTTGGTGCTCTTGTCTCCTGTGCTACATCTGGTTTCACAACTGGGCCCTGATGAATTAACTGGTTGTTAATCTTGTACAAATGCCAGGACTTGCCTCAGGAAAAATGAGTCCAAGGGCCCAGTCCCCCCCACTTCATAAAATCCAAGGATTTGAAAAGAACTAAAAGAAGTGGTGAATGGCATGACTTAGGCCTGGTCAGGTTGTCCTCACACGGTACCTCATGCCCTCTGGAGCCTTCTCAGGGAAGTATATCGATTTCCCATCTTCTCAAAAAGGATATCCTCCTTCTCTGCTGAGAGAGGATCTATATACAAAGGGTCACTCCTGAATAATGGCCATTATATTGTGTTTTATACGTGCAAGGGTCCCTACTTCCCTGCTGTGCAAGGGTAAGGTGGAAAAAAAAAAAAACTAAGAAACAAACAGAACCTTTCAGTGTCCATCTCATGTGATGTGAGTGCAGCCTTTTGGCTTTAGAAACTCTACCCTCACTTCCTTCCCCCCCACCCCCCCCCAGGCCCTGCCCACTATTATAAAAAGGGCTGTCCTGGCCCCGTCCTCGCCTCTCTTGCTCCTGTGACCCAAGCCTGCAGGTCGTATCTGACCCTTTCCCTCTCCCCTCCCCTCTCCACGTGGTCATGGCCGGCCATCACCTCCACCTCTCTCTGCTCTTCCCTCTGCCCTAAATACACTTCCCCTCGTGGAACCCTCTGCCGCCGCCGTTTTTCTTTTTTTTTAAATGACAACAGGCTCGACTCATATCCATACATCTCCGTTATGGTACTGGGGTTGGAAACCAACTTCATTACCCATAACTGTTCTGCAGTTCCGTGAGAAGGCTTAGTCCTCCCACACTCTGATGCGGGTTACAATCCTCAAACACCAGCAACAGTACAAGTCATCGTCTTCTGCACAGACTTCTGGGAGATGTAGTCTGCACCACTGTGACCACAGGGACTCTTCCAGGAAATTACATTCTGACTTCAGATGGTCTGTACAAGTGAGTCTTCCTCAAAGTTGGACTGAAGTCTTGTGCGGCTGTACATTCCTGTTGTCTGTGATATGCAGGTTGGTCCAGGGAGCAGCGTAGCCTGGGGTTTCTGTGCGGGAAGCAGGGCTCCGTCTCGGAGGGAGCGGACCTGGGCTCTGTGGGACGGCGGGAGAAGCTGCTTGTACTTACTTGCTGTGCTGAACCGCCTGGGACCCGGGAGGTTGGAGTTTCGGAGTGAGGGTACAGGGCGTTTGGGATTGTGCCCTGAGTGAAGGTTTCCTTAGGACCCCGCGTGCAGCCCGAGTCTGCCGCGGTGCTCTGGTAGACTGGGGCAGCTTGGTAGTGGGAGAGTGGATAATAGTGCCAGGACCAGGATTGGAAACTAATGGTTGTCAGCTGACTGCCTGCTCCTGAGACAGTGCAGGAGCTCACAGACCTGCTTTGCTGGGAAGCACACTTCCCTGGCTGCCCCATTCTCACGTGGATGCTGCCAGATTCCTGGGTATCTTTAGAGTAAATGGGGTTTCTGGCACCTCCTGTACTCTGTAGCCAGCCTATTTTAATGGTCTTGATTATGTTCATTTTCTCTGCTACTTAACGAATTAAGAGTGAAAAAAATCACTTTTTATGTACAAGATAGTGATGGAGGAGATGAGCTTATCAAAACTGAGTAAAACAATCCAAGGCTTACTCAGGCAATTATTACAAAATTCCCCATCAACACATAAATTGCTGATGTTTTACATCAATGAAAAGGAAAAACAATGATTTTTTTTTTCTCATATGTCATTCTGGAACTGTATTGAATAAGATGGAAAATAAAACCCAATTCTGACATTAGATACTTTTGAAATAATTAAAATAGCATCAGCAATTTTATTTTTCAGCTATAGCACACCCAACGGATCTTGGTATTTATATTATTAATGGTTTTAATTATTTTTTTTATTAATGCTTAATTTGTATTATTAATTTGTTAACTAATTAAAGGTGTGATATCATTGGTCTTTATTTCAGGAAATGCTGTCCTTCTGGGAGTGGCCATTGATTTCTCTCCAGAAGAGTGGGAATGTCTGGAGCCTGCTCAGTGGAGTCTGTACAGGGACGTGATGCTGGAGAATTACAGCCACCTTGTGTTCCTGGGTGAGCATTGCATCTATAGAGAATTCCTATCTCACCATCAACATGTCGCTTCCTCACTTTGTCCAGTGTCTCACTGTACTGAGTATTTCAACACTGAGTTTCATATCCTTCGTTTTAAGAAAAATTAGGGAGGTTTCTGTACAGCTAAGACACATTTCATTGTTTTCCTCCCTGTGTTGAAATGTCTGTGTTGGAAGCATGCCTCCTTCACTCCTGTGGCACTGTTAGAAGTGCACTGGCATCAGGCGTGGAGATCACACTTGTTCATCAAATCGTTTCTCAATTCAGTTGTAATGTTTTCTCTTTAAAGAAATTCAGAATCAGGATATTATACTCCCTTATGTATTGTACTGTAACATGTCAGACACCATTTAAGGAACTAATCGTCTGCGATTATTTATTGCATCATCTCTCTCCTTATAAACACTGTACTGAAAGAGAGAGCAGAACAACACTTAAATAATCTTGTCCTCTTTTCCTCCAAACAGGTCTTCCTCTCTCTAAGCCATTCTTGGTGAAGTTTCTGGAGCAAAGACAAGGACCTTGGGATGTGAAGAGACCAGCAGCAGCCACTGTGTATCCAGGTGTGTGGGAATGAGGGGGTCTGGGGACAAAGTTCAAGTCCAAAGATTCAACAAAAAGCGAGGATTCCCCATGTGCCTCGAAGTATGTATTATGAGAAATCCTTCTTTAAGTCTCCCCACATCTCTTAGACATTTATGGTTTAAGGCTCTTAGGATTTATATTTTGCAAACAGTGATCTGTGCGTGTGTTTACAGGGACTTCCAAGGTTTTCTTTTTGTTGAGTCTCTATTGTAATGTAACACTCAGGGAAATGCAATGGAGTACTGGTCAGACTGGGAGTCATTTATTTGCTAGGGTTAAGGGCAGAGTCATGCCAGAAAGATCTCTGTACTGAAGTGAGCATGACTTGGTTAATAAATCAACACTCCCATGACACAGGGGCAGGCGGAAGCAGGAGGCTCAACAGTTTCCGTTCTGTGGATTAGGACAAATTGGGGTGGGGAGCAGTTGGATAAAAGTCAGACTAACAGGAGTCACTTTGGACAGGTCACTTCTCACTGATCTTAGGGAAGAGTCAAAGCATTGACGTGTTATATAAGGCGTTGTATTGGGCCAATAGGTTCAATAATTTAGCAGAGGCTATTTTGTTTATTCAGCAAAGTTTTAGCACCAGTTTATTACCGGGCCAGACCATTAGACCTAGGAAGAGAAGGATGAGAGGTCTTTTAAATCTTTTAGGTGTTCATCCAAGGGTCCCCATCAAACCAGCTATGCAACCAGTGATTGTGTGCCTCTTTCATGGTTTCAGTTTTTTAAAGGAAAATATTTATATCATATACAAGGACTAAGTTTTATTTGGATATATACACACAGTCATAAACCATTTTAAAACTTTCAGAAAACTTTATGTCCAAACCTAATGTTCCCAGATACATCAGAGCTAATAAAGTCTCTTGTTTACAGAGTCCAGTCATGGGTAGCCATTGTGGTTATCCTCATAGGAACTATTATGGTTAATATTACTATGATCCTCGGGAGGAAGAGATCTCATGGTCCTTTCTCTAGGTCTCCTGTGTGACTGTATCCAATGACTTCCAGGTTTGTAATGGGAGCAGGGCTGAGGAGCCTGTCCAGTCATCTCTGGAAGGTGACGCAGAGAGACTGCTCTAGGTGAGCCTCCACAATCACAGACTCAGGGAGCCAGTGTGACCCAGGACAGAGGCTGTGGGAGAAACCTGAGTCCACTATGCTTGAGCTTGAAGTGGGTGGGGCACATCCTGTCTCCAGAACCAGGTTTTCATTGAGCTGAGAACAAGACAAAAAAATACCTCCTTGGAGGACCAGAGGGACTAGGTTGCATTTTGGTGTCAGCAAATACACTGGTCACTCCAGTACCCTCTGGTCCTGATTTAATTGACTTTAAAAGCCAAACTCACAATTGCATCACACCAGAGGCAGGCTAGTGACCTATAGTTTCAAAAGTTCTCATTCTATCCATTCAAACTATTCAAACAGTGGATTTCCCCAGCTCCAGATGTGGAGGCTGCAGGACAACATTTTCTCAGCAGTACTGCTTAGCTTGGGTGAGCTGTTGGATAAAAATCAGGCCAAAGGGGGTCACACTGGGTGGTGATAGTCTTTGCACTCTTTGCACACATCTGTATGTTTCTCTACTTTTCTGCAGACCTAGGTGTGAAATCATTGTAAGAAACCAACATCACACTTAAGTGTGTCTCAAATCACTTACATTCATGCTAGTGAAATTCATGTCAAGACTTCTTTGTGAAGGAGGAAAATTTTCTAAATGTTTTCTTATCACATACTCAGTAGTAAAGATTTAAAATGCCTTTTGTGGATGTATAATTCAAAGATTAACCTATGCCACTAGGAGTGTGTGTTTAGTATCTTATCAATAAGCTTTCAGAATTTGTGGATTCAAGATTTTTTTTCTCTTTGTCCTTTGATCTTCTGCATCGTTGTGTGCATTGCCTATCATCACTTGGTATGTTCACCCCATATATTTTGGTGGATGGGTAAAATACATTGATCTGACATTTAAGGAGAGTGTAAGATAAAAATATCTATAATCTTGGCTTCTGTGACTTTTCCCTTCATGGGTAAACAGGACTCTTCCATTTTCATGTCCTCTTCATTATCACTCTTCACTCATTGCTCAGTGGTTATTTAATCTTGTCCATGAATTAGTCTTAGAAATAGGTAATTTTATTGCCAAGCCTGGTGCCCTATTCCATTAATTCCAGCACTTGAGAGGGGAAGCAGGTGGATCTCTGAGTTCAAGGCCAGCCTCATATACATAGCAATTAACAGGACAGCCAGGGCTACAAAGAAACCCAGTCTCAACAAAACCAAAACCAGTCAAACAAAAAAGCTAATAGGTAATGGAGATATCTAGTCATTGACACATATATTGCCCCAGCAAAACTTCTGTTATTCATGGGTGAACTTGATATTTATTATTATGCCTTGATATCTCTCAAGTATATATTTTCCAGTCATCAATAGAAAACATAAAATAGTGTCAAATCCCTAGGCTATATGGTTTAGTCTTGATGTGGACAATCTACTTGGTATGCACAATATCTTTCCTACCTTCCAAAATAAAACTTTTTACTTAGGATAAGATTGATGTTCATCCAATCTCACACAACAACAATTAACTTTTTCTTTTTCAAGCTTGGCTACTTTGTACTTTCCTGGATGTGTAGCCTTCTAATATCTCTATTGCTTGAAAGGCTTCTTTCTGGTAGTAAACTGCCCTTACAACTTACTTAGCTATTTAACTTTGAATGCTATGCCATTATTTCTATGTTCTGTTTGATTGTGCTCTTACTCCAGTAAAAGTACACATTCTTTTTGGTTTGTTTGTTTTTGTTTTGTTTTTGTTTTTGTTTTTGTTTTTGTTTTTCAAGACAGGGTTTCTCTGTATAGCTCTGGCTGTCCTGGAACTCACTCTGTAGACCAGGCTGGCCTTGAACTCAGAAATCCGCCTGCCTCTGCCTCCCAAGTGCTGGGCTTAAAGGAGTGTGCCACCACTGCCTGGCTAGAAGTACACATTCTTTGCACCTACTCTATTTGTGTGTTTTGCTCAGTGCTTACAGACATTGAAATATATTGCACAGATTTTTATTTATGGTTAAATATATATGAGTCAATGTCTTCATTTTAAAAAATAAACCATATGAATATAAAGAATATTGCTTAACTTTGTTCATATCTCAACTTTGGCTCAACAGGAATAATACCCATTGATCCTAATTACTACAGCAAGAGTACTAATTGTACATCACTCCATATTAAACGACAAAGAATTCATACAGGGGAGAAACCCTACAAGTGTGGAGTATGTGGAAAGGCCCTGATGGTTCTCATAAAGCCTTTCCATACACCTGAGACGTCATACTGGAGACAAATCCTACAAGTGTGGAGAATGTGGAAAGGCCTGAGTTCTCATAAAGCCCTTTCCATACACCAGAGACGTCATACTGGAGACAAACCCTACAAGTGTCCGGAGTGTCATAAGCCTTTACTAGCAGTTCATCCCTTTTTATACACCAGAAAAACCATACTGATAAAAAAACCCTACGAGTGTGAAGAATGTGGCAAATTGTTTTACTATCCTTCAATGCTCAAGCAACATCAGAGAATTCATTCTAGAGAGAAAACTACAATTGTGAAGAATGTGGAAATCTTTTCACTATCCCTCATTCCTTAAGCAACATCAAAGAATTCATTGTAGAAAAAATCCTCCCTGTATGAAGATTGTATCAAAAGATTGTCCCCTCCTCTACACCTTCAGGATCAAGAACACATCTCTACTAGGAGAGAAACCCTACAAGTGTGGAGAATGTTATAAAGCCTTTCGTTGTCTCTCAGCCCTCAGGATACACAAGAAAGTTCATACTGGAGAGAAACCATACAAGTGTGGACAGTGTTGGCAGGTGCTTTTCCTCATCTTCCTGCCTAGAAGACATCAAACAGTTCACTCTGAAGACAACCCTACAAGTGTGAAGACTGTGGAAGATGTTTTTCCTCATCTTCGTCCCTTAGACGACATCAAATATTTCACTCTGAAGACAACCCTACAAGTGTGAAGACTGTGGGAGATGTTTCTGCTCATCTTCATCCTCAGACGACATCAAACGTTCCATTCTCAGGAGAATCCCTATAAATGTGAAGAATGTGGCAAAAGTTTTTCATATTCTGAAAGTCTTCAGGAACATCAAACACTTCATACTGGACAGAAACCATACAAGTGTGAAAATTGTCCCAAAGCCTTCCATTATCGCTCATCCTTAGGAGACATAAGACAGTTCATACTAGAGAGAAACCTTACAAGTATGAAAAGTCCTCATGCCTTGTATGACCCCAAGCAATTCATTCTGAAGACAATCCACACAAGTGTGTGGAATGTGGCAAAGCCTTTGTTAATGTTTATAGCCTTACTTGACACATGACAGTTCATACTGGGGAGAAATCCTGCAAAGGTCTTAAAAAGATTATACTTCTATCAGCCGTTAAAACACATCAAATAATTCATACTGAATAAAACTCTGTGACTGTGTGGAGTGTGGTAAAAGTCGCTCCTAATCCTTCAAACCTTACGCAACTCAATCTATAGTGTAGACTATTAAGTGAATTAGTTTGGAATGTCAACACCAACATGTTACATCCATCAGTACAAAATATAGAGGATGTCATCAGAGAGCAGTAGAGACTTCTCTTTGCTAAAACTCCCAACCAGTGTGTTTCTATAGTGGGTTTGAATATTGTATGGATCCATGAGTCTCTTTCTACTATACCTATAGGTATAAAACAAAATGTATTTTAAAACATGGGTCTGAGGTCTGGGCCTGTGAGAATAAAAAATTAAAAACATCTTGAGACATAGAAAAAAAATTCATGGTCAGCAAAGACCACCACCAACAACTTGTTAAAATTAGCCATAATAATAATAATTTTGAGCCTCTTCAGTGGCAGAGTGACCAAAAATGAAAAAAAGAAACAAGGATGCAAAGGCAAAGAAGTCTAAACAAGCAAATGAGTAATGGGTCATCTGGTACCCTTGAGTCCGAGGATTCATGGTCAAAAATAACTAGTCTATGCAAATTGCTGATGTTTAAAATATTAATTATGTGTAACCGCGCCAAATTTTCCTGCTTTTCCCCAACTTTTGACTATAAAAGTTCCAAACTTTCTGGGGTCTTGGTCGAATCCTCTGTCTCCTGTGTGAGACACGTTTCGAACCGAGGGCCTCTCACTATTAAACTACCTTTTGCTAATTGCATCAAGATGGTCTCCTGTGTCCTCGGGTGAGTGCCTATTCCCGGACCAGAGTGAGGACTCCCTCCCCCTTGTGGGGTTCTTTCAGAGGGACTCCCTCCCCGTTGTGAGGTCCTTTCAGGCCATGGTATAGTTACTGTCCTTTTTCTCAGTGGGTCACCCAAGTTCCTCCAGTAATATTTCTCCTGGGTATGTAAAAAGCTTGATAAAACTCACATGTCTCACCTTTTGATAAAATGGTCTGCATTGGATCTCACCTAGGCTGAATGGGCATTAGTGTTTCTCTCTCCAGGAAGATCTAACAACACATTGAAGTCATGAAGAACCTGTATTTCCTTCTATTTCAGAACAGTGTTTCTCATATGAGTACAACTTTCATGTGATAAAAACTTGGCAGGGCATCGAAATATGGACCCAAAGCCCCATGTACTCACTCAGAAAAAGGGATGTGTTTGATGAGTGGATATGTGATGTCAGGTATGAAACACAGGTGCAGGTCTTAACTTATTATTGAAACAGATCCTAAATAGTCATTTCAAACTCAAGTTTACTAATTTGGGTAAACAGTTATATCATGGGCAATTAAAACCTAAAAGCTAACAATTAATAATCTTTAAGTGACCTAAAGGTAACAATTAATAATCTTTAAGTGACCTAAAATTGTAGTTTTGGTCATGCTAAGTCCAAGTGAAATTTATTTATGGAGACAAGATAGGATGGAGAGACCAATTTATATCTCTTATTCTACAGTCTTCTGTATATACTTTTTATAGAAGTACATCCTAAAACACTTACCTTAATGGAAATTTAAAATAAAGTTAGTGTGTTTAATATAATATAAAATTTAAAATCAACTGTAATTATATTTTTAACAATCTTGGTCTGTGAAATAGAGTACAGGCGTTAAAGGTGTTAAAATTACAATATCTGTGGTTATACATCATTTTGAAAGTTAGCAAAGGAGTATACCAGTGAAATGAAATTGGTGGATAAAAAGTGAAAGAGACAACACTTCAGATACCTTCTATAGTAGATTTTTGTAGAAATAAAGAGTTTACTAATATGTAAACATCAAGTGCACATTAGAGATAACAACGAGGAATGAGTATAAGTCCCAGCTAATTCTCACTCACTTCAATAGCAAAGAGAGGATCAGTGTAGAAAGGCTGGCTCTGTTTTTAAAGTAGTTGCTAAGAAATGGTCAACAAGGCCCGTTGAGCAAAATAGTAGGTTTAATATGTGTTTTTCGTTAGGGTTTTATTGTTATGAAGAGACACCAAGACCGAGACACCTTTTATAAAAGAAAACATTTCATTGGGCTGGCTTACAGTTTAGAGGTTTAGTCCATCATCATCAGGGCAGGACACCTGGCAGTGTGTAGTCAAATGAGGCGCTGGAAGAACGTAGAGCTCTGCATCTTGATCTGAAGGCAACCAGGGGGACTAGATTCCACACCAGGGAGAGCTTGAGCACTTGTCTTCAAAGTCCACATGATAGATTTCCTCTCACAAGACCACACCTCCTAATATGCATATGTGCTCATTGTATTCTTCATGCTTGGAGTTTTCGTACACCTTATTAGGTCAGCTTCCTCAGGAATACAGAGGGAGATGTCATTACACATGGGAATATCCTGTATGAATATACATTTGTTCTACAACAGGATTATTTTCCAGAGTTACTGTCTGTTTAAGAAGATTCTGCCTTGAGGAGTGACATGGGTACAGGGGTGATACACCCTCCTCACCTGTGACAGTTAGGAGGGCTGGCACTGATGTCATGGGACATGCATATGCTTGAATCTGAAAATGCCAAATTCTACTTTCAAAGCCATCCTTCCAGTTTCCCAAAACAGCATATGTTAACAGATGTGTATGTAATATTATCCATACCAAAAAGACTTCATGAAACATGCAGGTGACAGCTATGGGGACTTGGAAGCCCACCATAGACTCATGTTAGGACCTTAGCAACAATCTAGACAGGGGCTGTCTGTGCTTCAGCCCACACAGATCCAGTTTAGGTTGACACTGTTCTTTGGCATCCACATGATTCTTTCAGCATCCACAGATCCAGTGCATGTGATGTGATAGGAGTTGGCTTCTCACAGGCCATGTCTATAGAACTTGTTCTTGTCCTTCCTTGCCAGGTGCCTAGATAGTCCTCTCCTTTGTAATAGGCAGGTTTCCACGGTCCATGGTGTGTTGGAAGAGTAATCTTGTAAGCTTTTTGAGATTAGCAATTGATTGAATTACAACATTAGAGACTTTGGGCTTTGACTTGTCTTGGGACTAGTAAAGTCTAGTATGTTATCTAGTATGGGCATGTTGAGAAATGAACTGTCTTTTTAAAAAAAACAGATGATAGTGAAACTCTCAGAGCTTCCAGTTTAGATGTTATGGTGTATTTGATTGTCAAAATCCAATAAACTTATTTGATATTTCTGGTTTTTTTTTTTTTTTTTAAGAAATAATCGTTTCTTCATCCTGATTTTGAAGAACTGAGGTAAGTTCAAGGCAGATGCTTTGACTTTCAAAATACTGTCACCTAGAAACACTTGCAGATCAGAGAGGGAAAGGAAATTGAGTAAGACAGATCAGATATCTGCAGAGAGAATTCTCCAATGGATAATGGACCAGTGGCCAGTGCACATACCAGTTGTGATGTCAGGAACTGTGTCCCTCCATGTGTAATCAGAGCGGGGCAAGTAACAACAGCAGCAACAACAAAACGTATCCAGTGGTGTACATGTACCTGTGTTTGTGAGCAACCAGATGGAGACCAGTAAAATTCAGTAGAGCCCCAGGAAAAACGGCCTTTTTACCCTTTGGAAAATTTTAAACTTTGTTTAAAGGGTCTATACCCTTTTGTGTCCGGGCCCACTCCCCAGTGTATGGACCCCAATAGTAGAAAAAACTTTTTTTCTTTCTTTTTTTTTAAGGCCATGGCAGTGACATCGTTTGATGTTGGACTTGCCTCCATGTGTAATCAAGCCGTGAAAGTAAAACACCAATCGTCCAGAACGATGTGGTTTTACAAACCGTTTTGTGAGCAACAGATGGAGACAAAAAATTTCATTTTAGAGGCAGTCAAAAAGGCATTTCTTACATGGCTTAGGGAATGGTTGTTTAAACTTTATAAAGGGAAGCCCCTTTTTCTCCACTTACCCCATTTGGATACAATAGCACATAAAAACTATTTTTCAAGAGATGGAATCTGATCCATGTATGTCTCATGCAGTGATCAGTATAGAGGGACAATTTATTATTTATTGCAATATTGAGTATTAAGACAGAGGCTACATTAGAGTCAAGTGCTCTAACATAGGGTAAGTACCATAGTAAAGACAATAGAAAGAAGGAAACATGTAAGAACCAGGTAAAGAAATACTCATTTCTGGGAAAACACCTTCGCACAGACTTCTGGGATATGTAGTCCATGCATGCTACTGTGACATCGCGAGGAGCCATCCAGGCAATCCCAATTTAGCTTTCGTTTTGTACAAGTGTGTCTTCCTCAAAGTTTTGCGAGAGTCCTTTGCGGCTGTACATTGCTGTTGTCTCGTCATGAAGGTTGGTCCAGGAAACAGCACACCCTGGGTCTTTGTGCAAGCAGCCTTTGGGAAAAGGGTGTGCTGGGGGTGGGGTGAGGGTAGAGGGAGGGTTTCTGAGGGGGCGAAAGGAAGAGGCGTGCTGCGTTCTCTGAGGGAACTTACCCGGCTGGGTGGGAGGGCAGAAGAAGCTGCTGGGATTTGCTGTGCAGAACTGGCTGGGTCGTTTTGGGTTGCAGTTTGAACTGGGAACTGGGCGACTGGGATTGTGTCCTGGGTGATTGTTTCCCTAGGACACCGGGTGCAGTCGGAGTTCGCCTTGGGCTCCTGGGAAACCGGAGCAGCCCGGTAGCGCGGGAGTAGACGCCAGGATTGCAAGCTAATGATGGTGAGATGACTATTTGCACCAGAGGTAGTGCAGGGACCTCTTTGAAAGCTTTCCTGGGAAGCACACTCCACTAGCTGCCCCGTTCTCACATGGACGCTGTCAGATTCCTCAGTCAGTACCTTTAGAGCAAATGGTGTTTCTGCTCCCCCTAATACTCTGTACCTGGCCTATTGCAACGGTCTTGATTATGTTGATTTTATGTTCATTTTCTCTGTCATTTAAAAATTAAGAGAGGAAAAAATCCAAGGCACAACAGGTCGTAGGTGGGAAATTCTGGAACACAGCAGTGAGGTCTGGCAGGATCGGAGGCCACAGACACTCTTTGACTATGGGTGAGGAAACACATGAAGTGGACAGACAGAGGGAACTCTGCAAAGCAGGGGAACCTGACACCTGGTTTCACCTTGAAGGCTGGGTTTCCTTAAACCTTTGGTAGGTCCCCTGTCCCTAACTTAGGGGTTGAATAATTTGTAAAGAAGATTCAATGTCTGCTTGGCACACTATGATTATATCAAGGTGACTTGATCAGGCCTTGAACCTGAGAAAGGTTCTGAGCAGGTCCCTAGGAGGAGGTGAAAAGCCCACATGGCCTTGTTTTTAGGGGCCAGGCTTTTGTGTCAGGGTCCGCAGGGGAGGAGGAACTCACAGACCTGTGTGTATTCATGTGATTTAAAGTAAACAGACCTGTGGTAAAAAGAACCTTGAGCCTCCTCTGAGCACATCCCTGTCATCTTCGAATTTGGGAGGGGGAAGAGGGTAGGACCATATGCTTGTCCCTGCTTCATAGCCAATTCAAGGCTAGAATAGACTCCCTGAGGCTGTGTCAGAAAACATTTAAACATAGTTGGTGGACATGAGAAATATTTTCTGTGGTTCACTTCCTGTCTTGCTGTGAGCGCCATGGCAAATCCATGCTCTCAGCACTTTGGTGTTTACAAACTACATGTGCTTCCCTTCTGTTGACCCATTCCTCATGTATGTCAACTTTGTCTTGATAAAGTCAGTATATTTTGTGGATTAAATACTGTTGGCACTTACTATGTGAGGAAGAATTCTCCTCTTTTTCTTGCTTAAATATTCTGCTTATTTGCAGTGAATATGCATTCCTTTTGGATAGTAGTTGTGTTAGATTCTGCTATGACCTGAGGATGGTTTCTTCTTTTCTTCCCTGATTCTTTCCAGTTTCCTCCTTTCATAGCTAAGCAGAGACTCCATCATTTCCTTTCTGCAGTTCTTGACTGATGCAGGCTACTGTGCTTTATATTCTTGTCTTTTCTGCAGTTGCATCTGGAAAGACTGCCCTTGTCCCTGCCCCAGAGGTTCACTATGTGCAGATGCTTCTTACAGTTAAGCAGGAAGAGAAAACCACTTCCTCCACTGTCCTTCACATGAGTACTGAGTGTCTCTTGCCACTCTCCATGGTGATCAATTTCCCCTGCTTTTGGAGGTCTCATATTTTAAAAAAGAGCGAGTGGAATATGTGGGTTTCTTTTCTTCACTCACTTGTAAAGGTGGGAATGTGGTATTGTTAGCTACAAAGATGTTTCAACACAGTTCAGTTGCTTTTTCCCTTGAGGAATCAATGGATGTTTTATTCACCAAATTTCTCTAGTATGCTTGTGATCTGAAGATTTCTTGGCCTCCCCTTTGCTGCTTAACCTGTCCTTTATTAAAGGACACTTTCAGTGCCATTATTCTTACAGGTATATGTTTCCACAACACTGCAAGCCTTTGGGTGCATGGCCCCTCCTTTGTCCTAGTGCTGAGACACCATGCAGTTCAGCCCCAGTCTGTGATTTCTGACCAAAAGCCCTTCTCTAAGGACAAGTTTTCATAGTCCTGGAGGGTGATTTTGCAAGCTTCCAAGAGAGAAGGGATAACCAAAAATAGGACTGCCTGAACAATGATGACATGAATATACCTAATACGCTGTAGGTGGGAATCTCATATGGCCTCATCCCTAGAGACCTCAGTCTTAGCTGGAGTGTCCTAAGTCCTGCTGAGAGATGAGAATTTGTCTGCCCTAAGGATGAAGCTACAATGGTCAGTCCTCAAAACACAGGTACAGGCAAACCTCAACAGAATCAGCTGTTCCTATTTATGTAGTTATGCATATATACATATATATGTGATACATTATATATGAGATACACACATATATATGTGATAATAATTAAGGAAGAGATGCCATATATTTAGAATGGAGTAATAGTGTGACATGAGATAGTTCGCAGGAGGGGGCAAGGATGTAATTCTACTTTACTTGCACAATTTTCAGAAGAACATACAGTCTTATCGTTGTGATAATCTGGGTAAAACTGGAAATTACTTCAGCAGAGAGACCATATGATTGCATTCATATGTTAGATATAAAGAGTTGCAATTCCGTCAGCCATCAACATCGGGAAGCTGAGCCTGGGGTCACACTGGACACTAATATGTGCTAAGGGAACGTGTATTGGGAGATCTG
>JAJTUV010004195.1:0-30999 GCA_021653895.1 Mastomys natalensis | reverse complement strand
TGTAAAACCCAAAGGGCCAGATAAAATTTGGAACAGGAAAATTTTTAAAAAAAGTAAGTAAGATATTTTTCCCATTGAAAAAAAAATTTAAAATGCTTTAAAAACAATGTTTTTTTGTAGCAAAAAAAAGGGCCTTCCTCTGTCACCATTTCTCTGGGCCCTTGGGGTCTCCTCAGGTCTCATTTTGGTTCTGAAACCCCTTTAAAATCCCCCAAAATTAAATTCACGGGTTGAAAACCCGTGCCCCTGCTCCCCTTTTGGGAAAAAAATTAAAAGAGTTTTTTCGTTAAAATATGTACAAATGTTTTAAAAAGAAAAAAGTAAAATCCCCAACCTATGGGAAAAGGTACCTATTTCTGATTTTTACAGGGGGTTTAAAAAAAGGGTGGGTTGACTAACTAAACTTAAGGTTTAAAACCCCCTTTTTACATGGACTGAGGGGGAAATTTCCTTTAAATGATGAGAACCATTTGCATATTTTGTGTTAAATTTGGGTTTAAATTCCCAAAGGGTTTCCCGGAATTTTTTAGGAAATAGGGAAAAGGGAATTAAAAATTTCCCTGGGTAAGTCATTATAAAACTGATACAGCAAAATTTTTTTCAAAATTTTCCCGTTTTAAAAAAATGTTTAGGTAAAATTGGTACTCTGAATATCATTAAAAAACTTTTAAACAATCCAATTAAAATAAGAAACAGTCAAATTTTTAAAGAAAAAAAAAACCTTGTTTAAAATTATTTACATATTTGATAAAACACTTTAAAATTTTTAAAAAGTTCTTTCATTTTTTTTATTCAATAAAAAAGGAAAGGGCCAGCAGATAAAAAGACAACAAGCTGTAACGATAACATTTTTTTTTAATTTTTTTTTAATTTGGGAAATTTTTTTCTGGGGTAATTCTTTATTTTGCCTTAATTCTTAAAAATAAACCCCTTTAAAAATTTTTGGAAAAACTTTTTCATAATTTTTCTTTTTTAATTGCTTTTGGGGTTGGAGCGGGCAAAGGGGAAAAGGTCCCTCGGGTCCAGAAGAAAACTCTAAAAAGGTAGTGTTTTTAAATTCCGTCTTCATGGGGGTTTTCCGGGGAACCCAAACTCAGGTTTGTGCAAAAAAGGTGGGTTAACCATGTCTCATTTTTATGGGCCCTTTTTTATGAAATTTTTTCGGGGGGGCAACATATCAACTTTTAACCCCAATTAAAGGAAATTTAACTCTGAAATACCTCTACCCTTTTAAGTTCTTAGCACTAAACACAATTTCCCTCCAAAATTCGGAAGAAAATATCCAGTCCCAGAATGACAGTTTTCCAGTCCCCAAAATTTAAACCCTGATCAAACAAAAACCCAAAAGGAAAGGGCTTCCCCATCAATCCCTCCTCTTTCCCCATCGAATTTTCCTCTAGAGTTTATTTGATCTTTTGAAAAAAAAATAAAATAAAACCAGCTATTTTTACCTGTTTTCTCTGCTAAAGGGGTAAATTGTTTTGGGGGGAATTGACCCCCCCAAATTGGGGGAAAAAGTTGGCCCTTTTCTTGTTTTTATCCTCTAGGCCCCAAAAGGGAAAAGGGCCCCAGAACTAAATTTCCCTAAAGTGTACTCAACCCCCATGGTTTTCTCCCCCTCCTTTTCCCCCAAAAGTGAAAAGAGGAAATTGCTTAAAAAAGGGATTTTTAAGAGCACAGGAGAGAAAACAACATATTTTTTCCAGATGCTGTAAAAAAATGCCCCTTAAATTTTGATACTTAAAGGGACTGAGAAAAATGAACACTCCTGCAAAGAAGAAAAACCAGTGTCCTTAGCAAAACAATAGGAAAAAAAAAAAAAAAAAAAAGAATCTGCTTCTGCCCTATTTTAAAAAAAAAGCTGGAAAAAATTTTTTGTATTTCTTAGTTTTTTTTTAAGTTACCCCTTGTTTTAAATTTAAGCTTTAAAATATGTATTAGGTTTTTGGGGCCTTAAAGAAGCCCCCCCAAACTCTAACAGAAAATTAAAACTACAAAAACCCAAATTTGAAAAATTTCCAAAATTTTTTTTTTCATTTGAACACTTCAAAACATCTCTTTAAAAAAAGAGAGATTTTAAAATTTTGCAAAGTTTGTTTTTTTTTTTTTAAAAGAAAAAATTCTCAGTTTTTTACAACCATGAAAGGCTACTGCATTCCTTTGTTTCAGAGTTTTCAAGAGCAGTTTTTCAGATCTTTGGGCCACTGCCAAAAAAGGTCTACAGAAGGAGCCCCAAGGATCTTCACGATTAAAACCCACCCAACCCCCAAATTTAAACAAAAAGCACCCCTGTTTATAGAAATTTGGGTCAAATGCAAAACCACAAAATTTTTGGCACCTAAAACTTTTAATTATCGGGAAAAGAAATGGAGCATCTTTTTGCCCCTTTTCAATTTATTTTATCATTTTCTTTTAAAATTTCACCCCCTCAATCATTCTTACCAAAAGAAATTTACATTAAATTTTAAAGTTTGATAATGTGATTTTTTTTTCTATTTTTTCTGTAAATTGTGTTATAAAGGGAAATTTACTTATTTTTTAAATCTTACTCTTAAATGGGAATTTTTAAAATTAAATTTAAAAATTTGAAAAAAAAAAAAAAAAGGAATCCCTTTTAAAAGGGTTTCAAATTTCCACGGGGAAATTTTTTTTCCCCTGTACAATCTTTAGCTTTTAAATCAAAGATAATTTTTTCCTGGGGAACACCAATGTCATTTCCCCATAGAGTAGTTAAACTGCTATTTTTTTCCAGGGTTCCCGGGGAAAGGTTTTAATTCAGAAAAGGGGCATGCTCAACAAATACCTTCCCTTGAAACTACGACTCAGAATTTCGTTTTTCTTTTTTCTGATGTTTTTTTTTGGGTTTTTTTGTTGTTGTTTTTTTTTGAGACACTTTTGTATCTTATTATTTTAAGCAGGGACTGACCTAAACATTTCACGGTCATCCATCCACTCTTTTCTGTATTAAAATTTAAAAAATGAAACACCACAAAAACCAATTTACACCATGATTTTTATAGCATTTTCAATTAATAATAACGGTTTTTTTGTAAAAAATTGTTTCAAGTTTTTTTAAAAATATATTTTAATTTAAATTTCACTTAAATACGCAAAAATTTAAAATTAGTTAACCCCTTTTGCTGCTAAACCCTTTCTAATTTTTTTATAGTATTTTGTTGCGTTAAAAAAAAAATTCCCAGGGGATAGGGCTCTAAAACCCAAAATATAAAGACATTTTTTTTTTTTCCCCTTTTTTGAAGTTTAAGGGTTTAAGGAGTATAAATTTAAGAAACTCTAATAAAGTTCTTTCACTTGACATCTACTTCATTTACACCCGTCAGTTGACTTTAAAAATTTTCAAAATTGGATTTTTTAGAGATGAGTTGAGGTTGACTTTTTTCTGTGAGTGTTGCCCAGGGGTTTTCTAACAAAAAACCCCGGAAAGAAGCTGTTTCAGCAAAATGATTTCCTACAGAGAAGGGGGGGGGTTGCTGAATATTAGAGGTCCACCTTTAGTCCCAGAAGCTTCCTAAGACAAAAAAAACCAGGCTAGATTTTCTATCGATCATTTAAAGTGTGCGGTTTTTTTGGGAAGGGAAACGGGAAACCAGGGGGGGGGAATTTGGGAAGCAAAAGTAAAAAAACTGACCCCCTCAACAGCCCTAAAACCCTTGCTGACTAGAAAAACCCCACTTTTCCTCCCTCACTTAGGTTTATGTCACACCACCATTTGAATTTTAAACGGTGCGAGAAAATTTTTGCCCCATTGCTCTGATGAGATGGTGTGTTCCTTAAAAACAGGCTAACCATTTTGCACAAAGAAACACATTTCTGTGCTTCCAAAAATATTTTTTTGTTTCCCTCAAAACATCATGCAAAAAGACTGTGGGAAAGAACCCAAGAGCAGTTTTTAATTATTTGTAACCATACTTTGGGGCCAAGAGATGGGGGGGATACCCGCAAACTTGATGAAGGGGAAAGGTAGTTAACAAAAACCTGAACAGAGACAAAATTTTTCATTTCTTTATTTGTTTGTATGGTCAAGGAGGGTAGGGCCCTAAAATTTGTAAACCCAAAATGTTTTGCAGTTTCTTCAAAGCTTTACAACGGGCCCTGAATTTACAAAAAAAGAAAAACATTTAAGGAACAATTAGCTTTTGAAAGCACGGGTGACTGCAAAATGGAGTGAAATTTGATTGACCTCTAGTCTCATTTTTTTGTTTTTTTGGGAACCAAAGTGCACCCAAAAAACCAAAAATTTAAAAAACCCTTAAAGAAAAGGTAAAAAAAACATGAAGTAAAAACCCTTTGAAGAAACCTTTTGGGGTTTTTCTTGAGTTTTTTCTTTTAAATTTTTTTTTGGGAAGAAAAAAAAATACACAAAAATACTTTAAATAAAACACACACCACACACACCACCCACAACCATATATATTTTCCCATTTTCCTGACTTTCTTTCCTCCAAACCCTTTTATCTTAAACCCCCGAATTTCCCCAATTCTTTTAATATTGAGCGGGGCCATAATCATGTTCAAATCTTCCGGCCCAGATACAAGGATAGGGGAGCTGAAAATTGAAATAAAGGGACACCTAAAACTAGTCACTAGCCCACGGGGAAAGGGAAAGGGCGTTTACTTTTTTCACTGGGGGGAAAACTGATCCTGGTTTGGGGCCCCACCACTCAGTGCTTTCGTTTTTTTAAGGGGGAAAATTTTTAAAACCAAAAATAAATGATAAATGTTACGGGGTTTAAAAAAAACCCCAAACAGCTATATTTTGAGATTTCCTGGTTTGTATCCCCCCCCGGCATTTATAAAACATTTTATTTTTCACTCTCCCTTATCTGACAACCCACAAAGCCCCTTGAGGGCCCTAAAGAACGAAAAAGGGGGAAATGAGAAAGATGTTTAGTAATGCAGTAACCATGATAAAAGGGCCCACATGATGTTCCGCATAATCGGGGCCCTTAAACCCAGGGAAACCATTCCCCTTTTGCAAAAGACAATTTGACAACAGCCCCATGATAAAGGGCCCTTTCGTTTCAAAAGTCCTTTTTACTCTCTGTGTCATATTCCTTAGCGGGACTTTTAATTTGGAACCCCAACTGTTCCTTTTGTGGGTCGGGATTTTTCGGGTTATCTTTTTTTAAAGAAACTTTTTGTTTTAAATAAAATTTCTTTTTCCGGGTGCATGGTTGATTTTGTTCAGGATGGCCCAGTGCTATGTAGCTGAGCCATTACTTAATAACTTGATTTTTACCCTTCTAACTTAGACTTCTGGGTTTTACAAAAAACAATCTACCTTTTTTCATCCATGTATATTTCTTTGACTGGTTTTTCTTTTGATTGTGTATTTATTTTTTTTTATTTTCAAAAAGGATTTTTATACTACCCCTTACCCAAAAAGGGCCTGCAGTTTCCACTATTAAAACAGGAAAATTATATCTGTGTTTAAAACTTTAGCCTTTTGTAGCAAAAATTCTCACTCTTTTTAAAAGGTAAAAGGGGGTCCAAAATAAAAATTTTTCCAATAACTCAGATATCATTCATAACCCTGAAAAAAAAAAGGAACAAAAAATACCCCTATAGCTACTTTTTCCAAATGGGAAAGCCAGTATTGTTTTAAAGGAATAAAACCTTAAAAATCTCAGTTTTTTTTTACTTTCGGGAATTTTTTTTTGGGGTTTTGGGTTTTTCTTTTCAATTCACCAAAAACTTAAAATCCCCTGATGTTAGACCAAAACTTTCCGACTTCCCCGTGGCCTCAAAATCAGTGCTATCTAAAGACACCAAAAGGTTTTCCCCATACCACACTGGGATTAAGAGAGATGCTTTCCTGTTTTCCCAAAACAACCACTGGTTTTTGGTCACCCCCTGACTGAGAGACAAACATTGTGGAAAATTTTGAGAAAACAAGCCAGGACCCCCAAAGGGAAATAATTTTGGTCTTCCATTCTAATTGATTTTAGCTGTTTGAGGGGGTTATAACTAATAGGAAAAAAAAAGGGGGCCCTTCATAGGCCTCTTAAAGGTTTTCCCAAATACAGTGGGGTATATCTAAGGTCACAAAAACCCCTTGATTCTTTGGGTGCCTACTTACAACAAGTCTCTCTCATTTTTGATCACTAAACCAAATTAAAAATTGGATGGAAAAGGTTTCTCTCATCTACTGGGTTCTACGAATGAAAAAGGAATTTGGGAAAAAGAATTTAGTTGAAGGGTTAAACCAGAAACCACAAGGGAAAAAAATTTCTGGCCTGCCCCAGGGTTCAGGTTTACATTTTTCTTTTATTTTCCTTTTTTTTTTTTTTTTAAAAAAAATTTTTTTATTTAATCCAAAAAAAAAATTTTCCTTACTCCCAAAACCGGGTACCCTCAAAAGCCCCTTTCCCCCCTTAAAAACTTAACCATTTTTTTTCGAGAAGGAGAGTTCTTCAAGGGGGGGATAAATTGCCCTTCCCTTTAATTACTAAAGCACATCCTTGCCACTAAGGCCAGACAAGGGAGCCAGGTTGGGAGAAGAGGGGTCCAAAAAAAAACAAATTTTAAAAAACAGACCCCCCCACTCCCAATTTTTTTGGGTACCCTTTGACAGCCAAACTGCACATCTTTTTTTAAAAAATGGTGGGAGTCTTAAGTTTACCCCCCCGCTGCTCTTTTGGTTTGGGGTTCCGCCTGTGGGCCCCCATGTGTCCAAAGGGTTTGTTTTAATATGTAGGTCTTCTTGAGGGTTTTATTGACCCCCTCCCCAGACTCCCTTATCCTATCGCCACTCTTCTACAGGATCCCCAGTTTTTTGTCTTTTGGGGACTTTCATCTGTTTCCATCAGCTTCTGGTTTAGGAATAGGGGACGTTATGTTAAAAAAACCCTTCCCGCAAAAAAAGGAAAGTATCATGGGTTTTGTATCGGGGTTGGCTCTTTTTCCCTTTTGGGTTTTTCTCAAATTTGGGGGGAAAAAAATCATTTGGTTTGGAAAAATTTTTCAATTTTTTATTTTTTGGGCCCCGCTTGTAGGCATGACAAACTTTTGGGGAGAAGGTTATGTGGGTTTTTGGGGTCCATTTTTCCCAAATGCAAAGGGCCCCCCCTAAGTTGCAGAACAAAGGCCATTTTTAGTCTCCATATCCCCAGCTTGAGGGGTTTTCCCAAATAGAGTCAAAACCCCAAATATATTCAGGGAAAATTCCCCCCTCCCAGGTCTCAGGCTTTTTCCCAGGTACCACTCAGTAAATTTAAAATTTTTTCCCCTTTTCCCGGGCCCTTTTTTCCCGCCCAGCCCTCTTAACATACCAGGCCCCATTTCCCCCATTCCCCCCCTCAAACCCTTTCTCTAGTAAATTCAATCCATTTACCAACCTCTGATTTTATTTTTTTTATTTTCCCTTTTTTCCCGTGAGTACAAAAAACTTCACTTGATCTTTCTTGTGAATTACGTTTTGAATCGGGGGATTGTACAAAGAAAACCATTCTTCATGGGGTAATTTTCCCCCCTGTGGTTATACCCTTTTTTCCTTTTTTGGGGGGAAATGGGGGTTTCCTTTTTGTTGGAATGGTATTTTCTGGGCTAAATTTTTTTTCCCCGCAAAATTTTATGATTTTTGTTGTTTTTGTTTTTGTTCTTTTAAAAGCGAAAAAATTTTTTCCCTTGTGAAAAACATCCCAAAAATTTTTCTTCACCCAAATTTTTTAAAAAAGGGGTAAACAAAGTTTTTTTTTAAAATTTTTTTTTTTCCCAAAAAACCTGAATGAACATAGGAGCAGTTTTTCCTTTTTAAAAAGGGGTTTAAGGGGATTTTCCAGAATGGGGGCCGGGGAAGGGTTTTAAACTGTGTTTTTTAAATGGGGTTTTTTCGGGAAAATTTCCAAAGAAAAACCCAAAATTGTTTTTTCCAAAAAGGGGGGTGAAAATTTTGGGACTCCCCCAACCCCCGGGAAAGGAGTAAACCCAAAAAGCCCCATCCTTGTTAAAATGTTTTTCTCTTACTTTTTTGCCCTTTAGCCTTTTGAGGGGTTTGAAAAAGGGGGAAACTCAGATTGTGTTTTTGTATTTTTTTTGATAAAAAAGGGTTCTTCCCAATTTTTTTTAGTTTTTCTCACCCTTCAAAATTTCTTTTTTTTTAAAAAATTTTCCCCCTGTTTTTTCTCAAATACTTTATTTTTAATTGAGTTTTTTTAAAATTGGGAAAAATTTTTCCCTTTTTGAATTTTTTTTTAAAATTTTTGGATATTAGCCCTCTCAGATGAAAAAAGGGGTAAAAAAAATTTTTTTGGCGAAGGCGGGTAATTTTGCCTACTGCCCGTGGTTTTGTTTTCAGTAGCTTTTTTTTTCATGGGTAAAAATTTTTTTTAAATTTGGGGTTTTTTTGGGGTTTTTGGGCCCAAATTTTTGTTTTGGGAAATTGTTTCCTTTTAACAAAAGTTAAAGGGGGTATTCCCCCCTTTATGTTCTTTTAAAAACATATCGGGTTTTGGAAAAAAATTAAAGTTTTTGTACGGGTAAAAAAAAAGGATAAAAATTTGCTGTTTTTTAAACATGCAAAAAAATTTTTGAACCCAAAACACCCTTTTTTGTTGAAATGCCCTCCCTTTCTCCCAATGGTTTTTTTTTTTTTGGGGAAAAAAACAAGTTTTCAAAAATTTTTTGGGGGGTTTATTTTGTTTTTTTGTTTTGTTTTTCTTTTGGGTTAGCCCGTTTTTCAAAAACCAAACTATAGAATTTTTTTTTAAAAATTTTCCCCCGAAATGTTTTTTTTAAGTCGGGGGGGTGATACCCCCCGAAGTTTTTTAAATTTTCAGGATTTTTTTTGGGTTTTCCTTTCTTTATATTTTCCCCCTTTTTTTTTTAAAAAGAAGTTAAAAATTTTCTTTTTTAAAAATTTGTTTTGGGGGAAAATTTTAATGAAAAAATTTTTTTAAATTTTTTTCTTTGGGGTTTGGGTTTTAAAATACCCTTTTTTACTGGTTAAAAAAATTTTATCTATTGGGGGCATACATTCCCAAAAAATAAAATTTTTAAAAAACTTTAAAAAAAAAAATTTTTAAAAATTTAAAAAACCAAAAAACATTTTTTTATAGACTTTTTAAAAGAAAAATTTTTTTTTTGTATATTTTAGCAAACCATGTACTTTAGGGTTTTTGTTTTTTTTTTAATCAAAAGGGGTTAAAATTTAAAACCCTTTTTTTAAATTAAAGGAAGAATTGTTTGGGGAAATTTTTAATGGGGAAAGCATTGTTTTTTGAAAAATTGTTTTTTTTTAAGAAAAATCTTTTCTCAAACATTAATCCTACCCATCCATGGGGGGAAAAACACTTTTTAAAATTTCCCCCCCAAATTTTTAAAAAAATTTAAAAAAATTTTTTGAAAAATTTTAAAAATTCCCCAAATGGTTTTCAAATTTTTTTGTTCTCAATTTTTGGGTGCTACTTGATAAAAAAAAAGTTTTCAAAAATTTAAAACTGGAGGGGGAAAATCCTTTGCTAAAAAAAATTTTTTTTAAAGGGGAAAACCAAAAACCAAAATTATGTAAATTTCATATTCAAAAATAAAATGTACCTTTGAAACCACCTATGGTTTCTGGCCCAAAAAAGGGAACTATGAATCACACTTCTCCCCCTCTTTTTTTTGGGAAAAAGTGAAAAAAATTTTAAAAAAAAGGGGCCCCAAAAAAAAACAAAAAAAATTTGGGGGAAAAGTAAGTAAAAATTTTAAAACTAAAAGACCCGTCCAAAAAAAGGGGGGAAAAATTTTATAAAAAAAAAGGGGCAAAAAATCAAAGTTTTTTTTCCCCCAAAAAATTTTTTGGAAAATTTTTTTTGTTTTTGTTGTTGTTTTTTTTTGTTAAATTTTTATTACAAAAAATTTTTAAAGAGAGGGGTCAACAAAAGTTTTCTTCGGGGAAAAAATGATTTTTAGAGTGTTCTTGAGACCCCAAAGGGCTCAAACCAAAAGGGAAAAACCAAAAGGGGAAAGATCCATGAAGCTTCTGTAAGGAATCACAGTTTTCTTTTGGGTTTAAGAAATTTAAAAAGGGTCAAGTCCAAACCAGAGAAAAATTTTTTTCCCCCAACAAATTTTTTACAGTGGAGTTTTGGGGGGCATTCTGTAACCCTAAAAATTGGAAAAGTTGGGTTTTTCCCCCCAATTTTTTAATTTTAAAACTAAACGTAGAAAAACAGTTCCACACTTTTAGAACATGACAATTCAAAAACATGGGTTTTTTAAACCCGATTCCCCCAGTACCAAAAAATGAAAACTCTTTTCTGTACAGGCCCCAGACAATAAAAAAATTCTTTTTTCTTTTTTTTAAAATGCCCCAAAAAGTATTTCACAAGGGGGAAAAACGGGCGGGGGTAAAAGGAAAAATTTTGGGGGCCTTTTTATAAAAAATTTTAGCTTTTAAAAAAAATTTTTTATTTTTTTTCCCCTGTTTTTTTTTTAAAAAAAGACAAAAAATAGAAAACTAGGGGTGTTTGATTTTCTATTTTGCGGGGAAAAAAAAATTTTTCGGGCTTTTGCCATTTAAATTTTTTGTTTTTTTTAACCAAAACAAAAGGCAAAAGCATATTGCTTTGAGGGCCCCGGAATTTTTTAAAACCCCCCCGGCCCCCGGGGGGCTTATCTTTGTTTGGTTGTGGCTTCTGGAACTTTTCTTTAAACAAAAAAAAAAAAGAAAAATCTGTTCACAAAAAGTCAAAAAATTAAACTAACAAATTTTTTATTTTTTTCAAAAATTTAAATTCTTGTGTGGGGGGGAAAATTTCCAAGTCAATTTGCCCCTCCCTTGGGAAAAAATTTTTGGGCTTTTAAAAATTTTCAGGGAGCGGGGGGGTTTTTTTTTTTTTTATTTTTTCCCCACCCAAAAAGGACACAACTCAAGGATAATTTTTCTCCCCTCAAAGTCTTCAGGGGAAATCAGGGGTTTACCTAACGGGGCCCCAGGGAAATGAAGAAAAAAAACCGATGTGGGGGGAAAAAAAAAAAATTATGATCAGGGGGGGGGCCCCTTTTTCCCCCAAAAAAAAAACCATTTGAGGCATTTTTTTTTTTTTTTTTTTACTTTTTTTTCTTTAATCATTTTTTAAAATTTTAATCAGTTCATTTCATTTCCCCCTTAAATTTTAAAACCCCCTTTGGCTTTTTCCCCCGTCCCAAAAAAACCCCCTCCCCTTCTCCAAGAGGATTTTTTCCCATCTTTTTCCCACCCCTTTTTAAAGACCCCCCACTTCCATGGGGGTAAAATTTCTTGACTTTTTAAGTGCTTTTTTTGTAAAAAGGGGCCCATAAAAAAGGGGTTTTCTACTCAAAATTGCCGGGGGCCAATATCAATAGGTAAAAAGGCCCCCGGGGTTTTTGGTGGCTCAATGTCTGAGAGTTTCATAGGGGTACAGATTAAGTTGACTAACTAGTCTAGTTTTCCCCTATGAGGTTGCCCACCTCATTAGCTTCTTCCAGCTTACTCCTCAAACTCAACACACAAAGGGTCACAAGCTTTTTACCATTGTGGAGGATATAAAATAGTTGCATCTTGACACAGACCCGACTGCCTTGGCGGGTCTTACATAGAGGCGGCAGCCCTGCTGGTTCCATCAGAGGGCATAATCGATATCTAAGTTTCCATGTCTTTCTAAGACAAACAACAATCATCAGTAAATAGTGTCAAGGCCTTGAAGATACTACCCTTGAGAAACCGACCTAGTTTACTCTGGCGCCTATCACAAAACAACATGGAAACCTCTTTTCTCCTCAAGCTATACTTCTCACATTTTTGTCGCCTTTCCTTCATAATACAAAACAATACTCTGGTCACAGAGGCGGTTTTGACTTCAGAGGCGTTGACAAAAAGCTCATCCATTCAACGAATGGAAAGTCCTGACATTTCTACTGGAGATAGAACTCTACAAAAAAACCACAAGTCCCCCACTGTAGGGCATTGTCATCAAAGGTTCCTCCTTTTTATAAACTCCTTGTACTCTCTCATCTTCAATGTCTCTGGTACACGATACTAGATAGGCCCCCCATTTTCTACTTCCCAGAGGTTTGCTGGTTTTCCATTTTGCTGCCCCTAGGTCTCACAGATTGTTCCTGGTGCCACACCAGCCCCAGTAACTGAACACGATCAAACCATTTTCCCCACCATGCCCCTCATCTCATCCAGGACCCACCATCCATTTCTAACCCCCTATGATTGCTTTGCCTTCTCACAACTGGGAATGAGGAAGTCCCAATTGGCCTTTTCAGCATGTAAACCTTCTTGAGTTCTGAGATTGTTATCCCTGAGTAGTCTTAATGCTTTTTGGACTATTAATCCACTATCATAGTGAGTATAATACTATGCATGTCCTTTTTGCATTTGAATTACCTACACAGGAACCCCTTGAAATTTTTTAAATCAATCTTTCTTTCCAATTGGTAAAAGGGTAATCTGAAACTTGTTTCCCTTGGGGAATATCCCAAAGATACCAATTCCACAGGGACAAAGTTCCCAGTCAAGTGGCCTAATTGTGATAGCAAAGTGGAAATTGCCAGAAGTGGATAACCCAGATGCCCCACAGAAAATGGGCAAAACAAGGAAAATATGTATTAAAAAGGAAATCCTGAGTTTACAGAAAGGAGGACATAAAAATTTTCACAAAGGGAAGGGAATTAAATGCAAAAGGGGAAAATTTAAAAAGGGAATCAATATTATTATAATAGTAAAAGCAAAAACAGAACAATTTTCAAAAACAAAAATTTAAAATTCTGAAAAGGCCAAAGGGAACTCCTCAATCCCAGTTTGGAGAAAAAGCAATCAGGGGGGTTAGAAGGATGGAGGGCCCTGGATGAAAAAGAGGGTAGCATGGTGGGGAAAATGGGATCGTGTTCAGTTACTGGGGCGGGGGGCCCAAACGGAAGAAAGGGGCCCAAAAAATGGAAACCAAACCTCTGGAGTAGAAAGTGGCGGACTATCTAGAATTTACCAAGGACCTTGAAGATGAGAGAGTCCCAGGGTTAAAAAGAGGAACCTTTGAATGCAATGGCCCTACAGTGGGGAACGGTAGAGTCTACTCCATCAAAAAGACAGGACCATCCTGTTGAAAAATGAGCTTGTCAACCACAGTCAAACCTCTGACCAAGAATTGTTTGTATCTGAAGGAACTGACGACAAAAATGGAGAATACCTGATAGAAAAAGGGTCCAGTGTTGGGCCCCAAAACCCGGGAAACTGTCTCAAGGGTAACTCCAAGCCTGACACTTTTAATTTATGTTGTTGTTTGCTTAAAGACAGGAACTAGAATCCCTGCCCTCTGAGAAACCCAGCATGGCTGCCCTCTATGAACCCAAAGCACGGAAAGTGTCAGATGCACTATTTATACCCACCAATGGACAAAAGCTTGGACCCTTGTGGTTGAGTAAGGGAAAGTGGAAGAACAATGAGGTGGGCAACCTCATAGAAAACTAGCAGTCCAACTAATCTGTACCCCCTAAAACTCTCAGACATTGAGCCACCAACCAGCAGGCTATACCTATTGATATTAGGCCCAGACACATATAGAGTGGGAAAACTCCCTAGTATGGCCTCTTTGACAGAATAAGCACTTAACAGTCAAGAAACCTGACCCCATGGAGTGGGGAGGTCTAGTAAAGTAGGAGTGAACAGATAGGAACATCCTTCTTGGAGAAGGGGAGGAGGTTTGGACGAGGAACAGACAGTGGGTGTACTAGTAAGGAGATAATGACTGAACTGATTAAAATTTAAATATGATTAAAGAATAATAGAAACAAAAACAATAAAACAAAATGCCTCCAAAGGGTTCTTGTTTCAGAGAGCTCAGACCTCCTGATCATAGCTTTTTCTGTATTCAATCCACATACTGCTCTTTTCTTCATTTGCTCACTGTCCCAGTTGGGGTCAGTCCCTGATTTTCATGCAGACTTTGAGTGGAGAACTATTATCCATTGAGTCTGCTGCCCTTATTGGTAGGGACTCAAATGAAAACAATGAAACCCCTGCTCCCTGCATTTATCAATAGCCAATAGTTTCCAAGCAGAGGCTAATGACACTTGAAACTTTTCCCTACACAAGACTAAGTGTTGATAGAATGAAACTCATGTAGTCTCAGTATTGACATTTGTATGGAACAGAGTTACTTTTGATTGTTGATAATGACAGTTCCAGAAGCCACAAGCCATCAAAGATAAGTCCCAGGGCCAGACGTTGATAAAAAGATTCCAGCAGTCCTCAAAGCAACATACTGCTCTTGCCTTTTGTTTGGATAACAACAACAATAACATAAGTGTCTATTGCTGAACACTTGGTTACAGCATATAGAGAAATCAAACACACCTAGATGCTATCTTTTTGCTCATTTTTTTACAAAAAGAAAAGAGGAAGAAAAACTACCAACTTTTCTTATACAGCTATATACCATGAAGGCTAGAATTCCATCATCCCAGCCAAGATGTTGCCCCCTTGTGCAATACTAATATGACATTTAAGAAAAGTAAAAAAGAATTTTTGATTTGTCATGAGGCCTGCTACAGAGAAGAGTTTTCATGTCTGGTACTGTGAATCTGGTCAAAACCTATGTATTGACTTGTCATGTTCTCAAGTGTGGAACTGTATACTACTGTTTAGATAAATTGAAAATTGCATCAACCTAACTTTTCAATATTTATGATTACAGACATGCACCCAAGCTCCACTGTGAAGATAGATGTGTAGATATTAGCTCTGGTTTGGACTTGACCATTGTCATTACTTGAACCATAGAAGCTGTGATCACTCACAGAAGACTCTCATGAGATCATTCCCTATAGTTTTTCCTTGTGGATAGAGCTTAGGGAGTCTCAAAACACTCATAAGAATCATGTGTCCTGAAGAAAACTTTTGTTGACCACTCTCTAATAATAAGTAATAATAATAACAATAACAACAACAAAACAACAATAATAATACCAATAATTGTTTGGAGAAAACTCTTGAGTTATGCTCATCTATGTGTTATCAATTGTACAGCTTTTTCTGGACTGCTCATTCAGCTTAAATATACTTACATTTCCAATTTGTATGTTGTGCTTTTGGAGACCTAGTCTCACTGTGTAGCACTGTTGGCCTTATTAATTGATGTGCAGAGAAGTGTGAGTGCATAGTTCCTTTTGGTCCAGAAACTCATAGGTGAGTTTCAGAAGCTACATATTACTACAGAATATGAATTGACATAACTGGATTTTGGTTTCATTAGAAATAAGTTTTCTAGCTAATGCACTTTCCTCTCTCAGCTATGAAGGTCTGTAACATACTTTTTATCAAGTAGCAGCCAATATTGAGAACAATGAACTTCTGAAAACCACTTGGAATTTTAAATTATTGCAAATACATTTTAAGCTTTTAAACTTGTAGAATTGTAATGTGTGCCACCCATGGATGGATAGGATTAATGTAGAGAAAATGACTATCTAACAAATCAATCTACAAATACAATGCAATTCCCATCAAAATTCCAACACAATTCTTCACTGAACTTGAAAAGTAATTCTCACCTTCAGATTGAAAAACAAACGAAACCATAAAGTACATGGTAGCTAAAATAATCATATACAATAAAAGAATTACTCTTTCAATGTCTATAAAATAAATGTGTTGGAATTTTAAATTATTAAAAATATTTTTTAACGATTTTTAACTTTCATATGTTGGAATGTATGCCACCTATAGATGAATATGATTAACCTAAGTAAAAACGGCTATCTTTACCAAATCAATGTAAATATTCAATGAAATTCTCATCAAAATTCCAACACAATTATTGAAAGAGTAATTCTCAACTTCTTATGAAAAAAACAAGAAAACTATAAAGTACAGGATAGCCAAAATAATCCTGTATAATAAAAGAACTTTGGAGGTATCACCAGCCTGACTTCAAGCTGCATTTCAGAGCAATAGAAATAAAATCTCTATAGTATTTGGTATAGAAAACAGACGGGCTAATCAATGTAATCAAAGCAAAGACACAAAACTAAACCTACACAATTTCAGACACTTGATTTTGACAAAGAAGACAAAACCATAGCATGAAAGGGAGAGCATCTTCAACAAAAATGGTGTTGGTCTAACACAATGTCTGCATGTAGAATACAGCAAATTGATCCATGTTTATTACCCAGTACAGAAACTCAAGTTCAACCTAAAACCAGATATGTAATCTAAAAGAACATAAAGGTGGGAATACCCTTGAACTCATTGTTACAGGAAACAATTCCCTGAACAGAATATCTTAGGTCAACCACTAAGATCAGCAATTACTAATTGGGACCTCATGAAACTGAAAAGCTACTGTAAGACAAAGGCCACTGTCGTAGGACAAAATTACAGCCTTCAGACTGGAAAAAGATCTTCACCAATCTTTCATCTGAGAGTGGGACTAATATCCAAATATATAAAGAATTCAAGAAGATAAACTTCCACAATCTAAATATCTCAATTGAAAAATGAAGTATAGAGATAAACAGAGAAAATTATAAACAAAGAAATCTTGAATGGCTGAGAAACACTAAAAGAATTGTTCAGCATCCTTATTCATCAGGAAAAATACAATCACAACTCTGAGATTCCATGTTACACCCCATCAGAATGGCTAAGGCAAAAACGTAAGAGACACCACATGCTAGCAAGGATGCAGGGCATGAGGATCACTCCTCCAGTGGTTGTGGGAGTGCCAATTTGCACACCCTTTCTGGAAATCAATTTGGCTATTTCTCAGGAAATTCAGAATAATTCTACTACAAGACACAGTTATACCATTCCTGGACATATTCTGGAAAGATGCTCTACCACATCACAAGGACATCTGCTCACCTATGTTCATATCAGGTTTATTCGTAATAGCTAAAATGTGAAACAACTTAGATCCCCCTTAGCTTAAGAATGGATGAAATATGTGGTATGTCTACACAATGGAATACTATTCTGCTGTTAAGAACAACAACAATAACAACAAAAATCATGAAATTTGCAGGTAAATAAATGGACCTAGAAAATACCATTCCAACATAGGTAACACAGTTCCCAAAAGGCAAACATGGTATATACTCACAGGTGGACATTAGCCATGAAGAATAGGTTATCTTTGCTACAATCCACAGATTCAAAACACTAATTCACAAGAAAGACTCAAGTGAAGATATTTGTATTTCACTAGGAAAAAGGAATAAAATATACATCAGAGGTTGGTGAATGGAGTGAACTACTAGAGAAATGGATGAGGTGGGGAATGAGGATGGGGACCTGGTATGTTAAGAGGGACTGTGCAGGAAAGGGCTGAGAGAGAGAAAGTAAATTTACTGAGTGGTATCCCTGGGAATAGCCTGAGACCTGGGAGTGGGCAAGTTCCTGAATATATATAGGGTTACTCTAGTTGCAACTCCTACAAGCTGGGGATATGGAGACTGAAATGGCCATGTTCTGCAACTAGGTGGGACACTTTAGGTGTCTTAGATAGCAGCTGATTCTGAGGCCACGATGGAAGTCTGGAAATTCTGGCTCTAACATCAGGTGATTTTAAGTTGTGGTGAATTGAAATGAAAACAAACCACATAAAATATCCTTAAAGTAAAAAAATCACTGAGATGTTCAGATTGAGTTCGTAAATCAATACTGGCTTCTATGGAATAGTAGCTATAGGGAATATTTCTATTCCATTTTATTTTCAGGATTATGAATGATAGCTGAGGTTATTTGAAAATTGTGTTATTGGACTCCTATATCTTAAAATGAGTGAGAATTGTTTGCTACAAAAGGCTAAAGTTGAATCACAGATATATTTGCCTGTTTTAATAGTGGAATCTGCTTATTGGATAATGAGCTAGTATAAAACTCCTTATGAAAATAAGAAAAAATAAATATACAATCAAAAGAAATACACAGTCAAAGAAATATACATGGACTGAATATGGTAGATTGTCTTGTAATCCCAGAAGTCTCAAGTTAGAGAGGGTAAGATCAAGTGATTAAGTAATGGCTCAGCTTACATAGTCATTCTGGGCCATCCTGAACTATATCAGACCATGCACCAGGAAAAAGAAATTCATTTAAAACAAAGAGTGCTTTAAGAAAGATAAGCTGAGCCTGCAGACTCCACAGAGGATACAGTGGAGTTCAATTAGAGTCCCTGCTATGGAATATGACACAGAGAGTACAAGGACAATAGAAGCAGAGGTCTTCATCATGGACTATTGTCTACTTGTCTTCTGCAAAAGTGAATGGTATCCCTGGGTATTTAAGAGCCCAGATATATGCAGGAACACTCATGTGGGCTCCTTTTATCATGGTTACTACATTACTGAATCATCTTTCTCATTTCCTCTCCTCGTTCTTTAGCCCATCAAGGACTATGTGGGTAGTCAGATAAGGCAGAGTGTAAAAGTAACTGTTATTATAAATGCCCAGGGTGGATACAATCACAGGAAATCTCAAAATAGAGCTGTTTGGGGTTTTCTTAAGACCAGTGACATTTATCATATATTATGGTTGTGAAAGTTCCACCTTAAAACACGAAAGCACTGAGTGGTGGGACAATGGCCAGGATCAGTCAGTCCTCCCAGTGAAGCAAGTGATCAGCCCATCCTTTCCTGTGGGCTAGTGACTAGTTCAGGTGTCCTTCAGTGCAATGACAGCTCTCTAGTCCTGAGTATCTGACTGGAAGATTTGAACATGATTATGTCTGTCTCAATATAAATGAGTTGGCACTTCTGGGTTCTCAGATAAAGGCTTTTAGAGGAAAGATGTCAGGAAAATGAATATATATATGTGTTGTGTGTGTGTGTGTGTGTGTTTATGTATTTTTGTGCTATTTCATTTTTCACAAAAGCAAATTTAAGACAAAACTCAAGAAAACAAAAGTTTCTTCAAGTTTTCACTTCACTATTTTATCACCTTGTCATGTAAGTTTTGTACTTCCTGTTTTATGCTGCACTTTGGTCAAAGAAACAAAACTGGAGACTAGAGAGTCAATCAATTACACTCCATCTGCAGTCACTGTGTCTTTCAATGCTAATTGTGCTCCTTAACTGTTTACATTTTTCTGTAAATTCAGGACTCAGTTGTAAAGAACTTAGAAGAAACTGCAGCGTTTTGGCTTTACAGTTATAGGCATACCCCTCTCTCTGACCATACAAACAAATAAAGAAATGAACATCGCTCTCTGTTCAGGTTCTGTTAACTACCTTTCCCCTTCATCAAGTGTGCTGATATGCCCCTCATCTCTTGCCAATGCTATGGTTACAATAATGAACAAACAGCTCTTGGGTTCTTTCCCACAGTCTTTTTGCATGATGTTAGAGGAGGCAAACAATATGCAGAAAGCACAGAATGTGTGCTCTGTGCATAGTTAGCCTGTGTTTAAGGATCACACCATCTATCAGAGACAATACTATGCAAAAATGTTCAGCATCATTAATATTCAGAGGTGAGTGTGACATAAACCTAAGATGAGGGAGGAATGTGGGTTTTCTAGATCAGCAATGGTTCAGGGCTGTTGATGTGTCAGTTTTTCACTTTTGCTCAAGTACCCTCTCTGTCCTGTCCTTCCAAACATCTGCACACTTGAAAATGATCAGATAAATATCTAGCCTGGTTTCTGTCTTAGAGAAGCTTCTGGAGGCTAAAGGTGGACCTTAATATTACAGCATCCCCACTTCTCTGTAGTGTAAATCAGTCTTTGCTGAAACAGCTTATTTCCAGGAATTCTTGTGAGAACCCATGGGCAACACTCACAGAAGAAAAGTCACCTCATCTCATCTCTAAAAAGTCAATTGTGAATATTCTCATGTCAACTGACTGGCTGTAAATGAAGTAGATGTCATGTGATGAACTTTATTAGAGTTTCTTAAATGTATATCTCCTTGAAACCCATAACTTCATGCATAAAATGTCTTTAGTAGTATGTTCTAGAGCATATCCCATGGAATTTTTAAACTAACAACAACAAAATACTATAAAAAAATAGAATGTTCAGCAGCAGAGGATTATCTAATTAATTTATGCTGTATATAAGTGATTAATTAATATATATGTTAAAAATCTTGACATCAATATTTACAAAGAACTGCTTATTATTAATTAGAAAATACTATCAGAATCATGGTGTAAATTGGTGTTGTGGTGTACAGTTTTAATTCTAATACAGAAAAGAGTGAGACTGGATGACCGTGAGTGTGAGGTCAGTCCATGCTACATAATAAGATACAAAAAGTGTCTCAAAACAACAACAACAAATAAACCAAAAACAAAACATCAGAACAAAAGAAAATCCAGTCCTGAGTCTGTAGTTCAGGGGAAGAGTATTTGTTGAGCATGCTCCTTGTCTGAGATTAAACTTCCCAGCACCATGAAAACATAGCAGTAAAACTACTCTATGTGGAATGACATTAGTGTTCACAGGAAATATTATCTTTGATTTAAAAGCTAGAAGACTGTAAAGGAAAACTTTACCAGTGGAAATTTGAATCCTTTAAAGGCATTCCTTTTCTTTTTTTCAATTAAAAGTTTAATTAATAATTCTCTCATGAAGAGTAAGATAAAATATAAGTAATTCATTTATATACACAATTCACAGAAAAACTAGAAAAATAAATCACATTATCAAACTTATACATATGAATGTAATTACTTAAGGATATGAATGCTCTGAGGAATGAAGTTTACAGAACAGTGATAAAATAAATTGAAAAGGACACACAAAGGATGCTCCATTTCTTTACCAGATAATTAAAAGTTGAAGGTGCCAAAATTATAGTGGTTTTGCATTTGACCAAGTTTCTATAAACAGGATGCTTTTAGTTCAAATGGTTATTGGTGGTTTGAATCAGTGAAGATCCTGGGACTCCTTCTGTAGACACTTTTTAGGCAGTGGCCATGATGATCTGAAAAACTGCTCTTGAATCTCTGAAACAAGGGAATGCAGTAGCCTTTCATGGTTGTAAATAGCTGAGAAATTTTACTGTAAAAACAAAATACAAACTTTGCAAATAAGATCTCTCTAGTAACTGAGATGTTAGAAGTGTTCAAATGATTAAAATAATATGAGAAATTTGCAATTGCTCTTGTAGTTTTAATGTCTGTTAAGATGAGGTGATCTTCTGAAGCCAAATTCCTAATACATATTTTAAGCTTAATTCAAAATCAAGGAGTAACTTAAAATACTAAGATAATACAAAATTTCCACCAGCATTATTTTAAAACTAGGAGCAGAGCAGATTTGTCTTTCTTTTCCTAGTTGTTTTGCTAAGGACACTGGTTTTGCTCTCTTTGCAGGAGTGTTCATCTTCTCAGTCTTCAAATATCAATTAAGGACATTTCTTTTGCAGCATCTGGACAATGTTGTTTCTTTCCTTTGCTCTCAAACTCCGCTTTCATTAAGCAATTTCCCTTTTCACTTTGATCAAGAGGAGGGCAGAAAACATGAGGTTGAGTACACTCAGAGGAAATTTAGTTCTGCCTTTTCTGTTGGAGCCTAGAGGATACAGACAGAAAAGACCACTTTTCCTCCAATGGGGGATCATTCCCCCCTAAGAAATCACTTGAGCAGAGACCAAGGTAACAATAGTGGTTTTCTTATTTTATTTTTTTATCAATGATCAAATATACTCTAGAGAACTTCAGATGGTGTGACATGAGAGAGGATTGATGGGAAGACCCTGTGGTTGTGTATGATCAGGTTAATGAGGCAGATGTGAAAACTGCATTTGCATGGATATTTTCTTCCAGAGTCTGCTGGGACTTGTGTTGAGTCTAAGAACTTAAGGATAGAGGTGCTACAGAGTTCATTACTCTTTAACTTGGTTAAATTGATAGTTGTTTCCCCCTGAAAGATGTCATTAAAGCCACATAAGATGAGACAGTGTGTTAAGCTACTTGCTGCAAAAACTGAGTTTGATCCCTGGAACCAACATGAAGCGGCGTAAAAGCACTCACTTTGTAGAGTTGTCTTCGGGAGAGATGTTACCTTGCCTTAGCCCGCTCCAACCCAACAGCAATAATAATAAAGAAAAATTATGAAGAAGTATTCCATAATGGAAGGATTCATTTTTAAGAATTAAGGCAAAAGATGAATTACCTCAGAAAATTTCCTAAATTAAAAAAACTAGATAAAAATGTTATCAGTGTAAGCTTGTTGTCTTTATTATCTGCTGGCTCTTACCTTATATATGAATAAAAAACTGAAAGAACTTTTAATATTCATGTGTTTATCAAAATATGTAAATAATTTTAAACAAGAGTTTTATTTATTTCTAAAACTTTGACTGTTTCTTATTTGAATTGATTGTTTAAAAGTTTTTCAATGATATTCAGTAGTACCAATTTTACCTAACATTTTTATATGCTGAACATTTTGAATAAATATGCTGTATCAGTATTATAATGACTTACTAGTAAATTTTAATTCTTTCCATATTTCCTAAAAAAAATTTCCGTAACCATTGGTAATTTAAACAACTTTAACACAAATATGCAAATGGTTCTCATCTGTAATGGAAATCCATGTCAGTCCATGTAAGGGTGTTTGAAACATTAAGTGAGTTAGTCAGACCCCACCCTTTCTTAACCCTCTGTATCATCAGATATAGGTACCTTCCTATAGGTGGGCATTTTACTTTTTCTTTTTAAATCATTTGCGGACATATTTTAACAGAAAACATACTCTACATTCTCCCAAGATGAGTGAGCAGGAGGTCACGTTCTCAACTGTGAGATTTCATAAGAGATCAGGGTTGCAGAACCAAGTGAGACCTGAGGAGACTCAAGGTCCCAGAGAAGCTGGTCACAGAGGTAAGCCTTTTAAGTGTCTACAAATCACATTGTTTAATGCATTTTAAATTTTTAACAATGTAAAAATATCTTACTTACTTTTATTAAAATTGTCATGTTCCATTTCATCTGGCCTTGGTTATACATAAGGGTGAGAGGGAAAAATATATTCATTGGAGGGTAATCATGTACAAAATTTTTCAAAATTTGGTTTAAAAAATAAAGCAATCAAAATTTGAAATTAAAAAAATATAAAGAAAAAATATAACACTACTCCTACTTTTTAGTTGCTATCTGGTAACAAAAGAAACTATATAGGGAGATTAGAACAATGGGGATTTGTAAGAAAAACATTTCTTGAGAATCAAAAAGAAATAAAAACCATTAGGAGGCTTTTTATTATTAAGTCTAGTCAAGAAGAATTCTGAACACTTTAAAACTGACAAACAAACTAAGGTCTGAAAATACATGAAACCTTCTAGAGACCAAGATCCTACCGAAAAGATGCTTATTCAGTAGAAACAATACTTTCACTCTCAAAGAAAGTGTTTAAATTTTCATATATATGCCTCAAATCTAAATCAACAAGGCAACAATGATTGTCCAATCAGAAGAGGAAGTTTCCTCCTGAGAATAAAGTTGGAGAGGAAGGAAGAGGGGTTGAAAGGATAGTGGAGTTGGGAATAAGTAAACCGCTGTGTAAGTTCCAGAAAATGTCAAAGAATAATGTTGTTTATTAATGAAAAAGATGAAATCTCACTTTTTCTTTTCTTTTTTAGTTTGTACACACTGTCTCAGCTGTGCTCCAAGCTGAGATCTCTTTCTTCTTTTATTTAGTGGAAATCAGAGGCATGGGTTTCAGATTCCAAATGCCTTATACACAAAAACGTTTACTATTATATAAGCAAAATCAAAATTACAGGAAGAAGAGATAGTTGACTTATAGGCCCTTTTAAGAATGGGATTTATACAGATCAAGACCATAGCAGGTTTGGTTCTCTACCATTTCTCATGAACATCCATCCCACTTTCCTTCTTCTCCAGCCTAAGTTATCTCTCGTGTTCGACTGCATGCTCCAGTTCGATATATTGTACTTGGATTATATCTATGCCTTCAGTGCTTTCTGTAGAATGTACTTCAGTTCCTGTAGAACTGGGTGAAGGCACATGCCTGTCATGCAGCTCCTTCTAGGCTGAGTCAGAGGATTCATAATACAAGGCCAAGACAGAAATAAGTTCAAAATGTGAAATTTTATGAAAGTATACATATAAGAATATTACAGTGTGTGCATTTTCTTAGAAATCTACATCATATTTTGAATAATTTTGTATCATCAATTTTCCAAAATGTTCCCTTCTTTCTATGCTACACAAAATTGTTATAGTATTGAGATGTGCTCTTTTCCCATGGTGATGATTTTTTGTACTTTGTTTTGTTGATCTAAGAGAGTTTGGTCTCCTGGCATCTCATTGTGATAGCTCTTGGAATCCTCTGTTTCCTTCGGCTGATAATTTTTCCAGTGTTGGTGACAAACTGTGAGTAATTTTGATAAATCTTCTTTCATCAACTGCCTAAAGAGTAGCTTTAGACATGAACTATGCAGCTGCACATGCTGTCCATTGTACTGCCTATTATCAGGGGATGAGACAGAATTACTGGACTTTAATTTTTTTTTCTGACACACTGTAGTATCTAAACCTATTAAGTCTTTTCTGGGGTTGTGGGAGCTGCCATTTTCTGTCTCATTCTTGGTCATGTTCCTTCTGTGGACTTGGTAATAGTCTGCCTTCAGAGCTTAGAGTATTTTAGATCTTATGTAAACATTGTGTGATAAAGAGCTGTGCAAAAATTGATGACCTTCTTTCCTTGTTCTTCAATGTATATTGAGGTCATGGTTAAGTAAAAAGACTTAATCTGTAGAGATATAGAGGTTAAACTTTATGGGATCCCCTTACATTTACAGAGATAATTACTTCCTTGATGTACGTAAAACATAGCTATGTATGTGGTTATTTTTCATTCCACATGCTAATAACTATTGTCTCATTTCTTGAAGTTTGTTTTAGTTCAATTTTTTTGGTGTATTAAGTATTGGCTGAATATTTTACTTAGGTATTTATTTGTAAATATTGCTGTAAAAATGAAATACCTGTAAGTTATTTCCACCATAATTTTATTCAGCTGCATCATTTATTTTACAGTCAACTTACCTATAGAGAAAAAATAAATGTATCTGTTTCCATAGTGAGTTAATAGAAGCATACTTTATAAATGCTAAAGTACTGATGAAAATGATGATATGCTTTGGCTGTCAACATGAAGCCTTTTTACTACTCTTAAAGGCCAATATGTACTCCTTATCAGCATTTTTGATATTTTATCTGTGACTAATTTAGTTTTTCAGTATCATCATGAAAAACATGAGCTGCAGGAAACTCTAAACCGCCACCATAACTGCAGCAGCATGCAAAGTGACATTGACTTAAAGGAAGAACTGCTGAGAAGTAAGTCTATAGAGTGTGTCCAGGCAATGATCTTCTGGAATCCCTCAACAGAGCACAGAACATATGGTACAGGGAAATCAAGACCTTTCAGATTCCTCATCAGCACACAGGTATGTAGCATGGATGATCATGAATACAGAATTGCATTATTATCTATTGTTTCCTTTATGGAAGCTTTGAATCCAAGCAGCCTCTTAAGATGCTGGTGATTCTGGGTCAGTCATTAGGGGTCCCTTAGTCCATGTAGGGGCCTGGAAACCAGAAACCCCTGTTTGGGTTAGAGACAATCTTATTGATTTCAGAAGGCAGTGTCTGTTTGGCACTCCTACTGCTCCCTGGGCATGAATTACAAATCAGTAATCCTGAGAATTTGTTTGGGTCTACGGGAAAATCTGATTCTCTAACTTTGTTTTTGACAGAACATGGAAGTTCTTAGTAAGAGTGTATTTATCTACTATTTTTGCTAAAATACTTAGAACATTTACATCGATGCACTTATAAAAACAATGATGTATAAGTTTGTTTGTGGGTGCGTGGTTTTTTTTTCCATCTGACTAGTTTTGAGACAGTTGGCCTGTTTGTAATGAAGGATGCTCCCGAATCAGACAAAGGAGGTTCTCCATGATGTGCACACATTGCTACTCTGTCTGTGACACAGGAATGACATTGATTAGCTTAAAATACCAAGTGTCACAAGAAACCTTTCTTACTCTTTATTGTGAGTAGTCATCTTTACTGGAACACTTTATCTATTAACATTAAATATTTATTTTGGGGCAATTTAGAGTTTAAGAAGAGCTCTGTATATAATCTCACCATGCTGTGATAATAGATGCAATGATTCTCATTATGTAAGGACTAATATTTTTAAAACTGCTACATTATAAAATATGTACAGGAATAAAAAAATCCAAAAATATCTTTGAAGAATTCCATATCCATGAAAAAGGTATTTGTGTCATTACTTTAAAATAACTTAATTATTTGTAAAGGTAGCATAATGATGTAATCCCTATGATTATGAGTTGAGAGAAGACGATTATCATTATCAGGACAATATGGACATTCAAACAAATTCCAGGCCAGCATGAGCTAAACAATGATAATCCTTCACAGAAAAATGAAGGTTGGAGAAAAAGGTTGTTAATAGAGTATGGTACATTCCCAGCCCTACACTAAACACAATATTCATATTGAGGTGATCTTGCAACACAAACTCACAAATGTTAATGTATTTAACTTGAATTATTTGGGCTTGTGGGCACACCACTGAAGCATCAACATACTCAGGAGAACAGGCTATCAACATCAAAACCTCTCTCTTGTATGTCTCTTATTTTCTTATGGTAACAGCATGTAACACAGACCATGGCACATGATAAGTGCACAGTAGTGTGTGGACCAGTGTGGGCACAATGCATTACTGCAGATCTAGAATTCTGTCATCAGTTTAACTACCTCTGAGTAGCAAGTGCTCATTTCCTGCCTCCAGTCCTGGTATTTCACAAGTGTCTCCTTCATAGAACTGGGCAGATTTTAGAAACCTAATCTGAATGAAATCATAAAGTATGGTCCTAGGCCTGGTATATTTCACTTTGCACACTCTCCTCAAATCATCCATGTTTGTCAAATAGATCAGCATCTCTTTTTTGAGATTCATGTGAGACATGATAGCATTGTGTAACCCAGGGTGACTTGGAACTCAAAGTGTAGCCAAGGCTGACCTGGAAGTCAATACTTAGCCTAGGATGACCCCAAACTGGTAGTTATCTTCCTGTCTTTCTCTTTGGAGTGCTTAGATTATAGGCATAAGTCATCATGCCCAGATGATTCATTTTCCTGTAAGGACAAATAGTATTCTTTTGTGTGTATGTGCTACATTTTCTCTATTGATTCATCCATGATTCACACAGAAAATGTTTCTATTTCTCTAGTGTTAACAATGTTGCATATCTGGGCATTATTCAGTCTCATTTTCTGAGACCTGTGAGATGATTCTCTCCTCTCTCTCTCTCTCTCTCTCTCTGCTCTCTCTCTCTCTCTCTCACTCTCTCTCTCTCTCTCTCTCTCTCCTCTCTCTCTTCTTCCTTCAACTTAAATTATATTGTTTCTGATAACAGAATACTAGTAAACAGTAAATTTAAGTATTTACCTTCTCTGTTGTAGGCAAAGGTGTTGAAACATACTGGTTCTGCTATGGTATAAAATGTTATCATTTTATCAAGGACAAAAAAACATGGAGTGGATGTAAAGAGACATGCCAGCATTCCAGCTTTCCCTTCTGAAGATAGATGATGAGGATGAACTGGTACTGTAGACAAATTGCCCTTTATTATCTTATATCTTAGACTCTTTCACTAACTCTGAATAAGGAGACTCTAAATCCAGGTATTTTTTTCATTTGTATATGGTTTAACTGTAATTTGAAGGAAACTGTGGAACAGGTCTGTTAAGACAGACTTATTACTACAGAGAGACTTGTATCTTTCAGTGTCCTCCCTATCTCAGGAGTCTACAAGAGAGTCCCTGAGAAAGCCTGTCTTTCCCTGATGAAGTTTAACCCTTTGGTAGAGCACTTCTGTGGCTGCCAGTTATTTATCTCCATAGAATATCAAATTCTTCTGCCGTCTAGGGTTTGCTCTTTGTAACCTGAAGTGAGGCTACCTGAGATGAGTAATCAGAGGAAAACAGGAAAGTAATTGAGCTGTGGGCCTGTCTCAAAATGAGATGATATGAGAAACGTGAATTAAATGGTTTGACCAGTTGCCCTATGGTGATTTTTACTGTAAACTGTCTTATATATTTATTGCATAGTATTTTTAGGTTCTGTAAAAAGATACTCATCTATTTAGACATGATTATTTAAATGAAAAAAGTTTCTGGAATTCTGACATTTCCTGTTTTAATTATTACAATGAAATGTCTTGCAAAGTTGAAGAATATATTTATCGAGAGAAATGATTGCAGGATTTCATTGAAAACTTTGTTATTATAATATGATATGATATTAATAATCAATTCAATATATGTTTAAATAACTATATAAAAGGATGTTTAATGTCATATAAAAGTGTAATTTTCCATTTGATACAGTAACTCTAATCAATTTAAAATTTTTTTTATTATTGTTAGCAACAGCAGCAGCAGTAGTAGTGGTCGTAGTAGTAGTAGTTTAATTATGTGTTTTACACCCTGTTCACTACCCACCTCATGCTCACCCTCTCCTATAATCAATGCACATCCCCCACTATCTCCTCTGATAGACAGTGGACCCCTCAGGTATCCCCATCCACTGGCACATCATGTCTCCATGAGGCAAGATGCATTATATTCCACTGAGGCCAGATAAGGTAGCTTAATTAGAACATAACTCATGTACAGGCAACAGCTTTTGCCTGCTTCAGTTGTTCATATATCACCTGAAGACTAAGATGCACATATGCTGGGAAGCCAATATTGAGCCCTGTGTATGTTCTTTGTTTGTTGGCTGTGTCTCTGAGAGCCCCAAGAGTCCAGGTTAGTTGATTTTCTTGAGACCAGATCCAGTTAGTTGTATTCTGGTCTTTTGTGGAGTTCCTGTCCCCTTCAGGGCCCACAGTCTGTCCTCCCATTCTTCCATAAGAGTCCCCAAGCTCCATCCACTGTTTGGCTGTGGGTGTCTGTGTATGTATGAGTCAGCTGCTGGGTGGAGCCTCACAGAGGACAGCCATGCTACATTCCTGTCTGCAAACATAACTGAGTATCATTAAAGGGTTAGTGGATTGATGCTTTTCCATGGGATGAGTTTCATTTGAACTGGTGAGTGCATACCATGTGTGTTCTTTTGTGATTGGGTCACCTCACTCAGGATGATATTTTCTAGCTCCATCCATTTGCCTAGGAATTTCATGAACTGATTGTTTTTAATAGCTGAGTAGTACTCCATTGTATAAATGTATCACATTTTCTGTATCCATTCTTTTGTTGAAGGACATCTGGGTTCTTTCCAGCTTCTGGCTATTATAAATAAGGCCACTATGAACATAGTGGAGCATGTGGCCCTGTTGTATGTTGAAATATCTTCTAGGTATATGCCCAGGAGTGTTATAGCTGGGTCCTCAGGTAACACTATGTTTAATTTCTGAGGTACTGCCAGCCTGCTTTCCATAGAGGTTGTACCAGCTTACAATCCCACCAAAATGGAGGAATATTCCTCTTTCTCCATATCCTCACCAACATCTGCTGTCACCTGTGTTTTGGATCTTAGCCATTCTGACTGGTGTGAGGTGGAATCTCAGTGTTGTTTTCATTTGCATTTCCGTGATAGACTAGGGATGCTGAACACATCTTTAGGTGCTGCTCAACCATTCGAGTTTCCTCAGTTGAGAATTTTTTTTCAGGTCTGTACCCCATTTTTTAATAGGGTTATTTGATTGTCTAGAATCTAATTTCTTCAGTTCTTTGTATACCTTGGATATTATCCCTCTATCAGATGTAGGGTTGGTGAACATCTTTTTCCAGTCTGTTGGTTCCTCTTTGTCCTATTGACAGTGTCCTTTGCTTTACAGAAGCTTTGCAGTTTTATGAGGTCCCATTGAACTGGTTATTGTTGGCTGTTCCCTCAGTCTTTGCTTCAGTCCCAATCCTTGCATTTCTTATAGACAGGATGAGTTTTGGGTAAAAAAGTTTTGTGGTTTGTTGATGTTGCTATTGCTCCCCAGGGGTTCTTTCTTTGCCACAGGAGGCAGTCTCCACAGGCTACATAGTGACAAAGGCAAGAGCATCCATATTGATTGATGTGTGCTTCCCCTATCACTAGTCTCCACATTTTCCAGGAGATGTCCCCTACCAACCTCCCTATCAGTTACAGATTTCCATTTATTTGCATGGCCATCAAGCCATCCCCCTTACCATTCTCCATACCTGTATCTGAAACCCCCACTCCCCTCCTGATCCCTTTCACATGGAGTTTCCTCTCTTCTCTGCCTTCCATGACCATTCTATTCCCAGTTCCAAGTTAGACTCAAGCATCCATGCTTGTGCCTTTCTGGTTGTCCAGCCTCCATAAGTCTGTGGAGTGTAGCATGGGCATCCTGAATTTTATGGCTTATATCCACTTATAAGTTAATAGATACCATGAATGTTTGTTTGGGTCTTGGATACCTCACTCAGGATAATATTCTCAAGTTCCCAAATTTGCATACAAAATTCATGATGTGTTCACTTTTGACAGCTGAATAGTATTTCATTTGTAGATGTACCACACTTCTTTGTGGGATAGTAGAGCATCTTTTGGGTATATTCACAGGAGTGGTATAGCTGGTTCAATAGGTAGAACTATTGCCAGTATTCTGAGAAACCTCTAAATTCATTTCCAAAGTAGTTGTACAAGTTTTGACTCCCACTACCAATAGAGGAGTGTTCCTCTTGCTCCACATCCTTGCCAGCATGTGGTTTCACTTGAGTTTTTAATCTTAGCCATTTGTATTTATATAAGGTGGGATCTCAGAGTTGTTCTGATTTGCATCTCCTGATGGCTAAAGACATTGAACATTTATTTATGTGCTTCTTGGCCATTCAAGATTCCTATATTGAGAATTTTCTATTTAGCTCAGGCATAGAAAAAGCAACAGAAGAAATTGATACATTAGTCAAAGAAAATGCTAACTGTAAGAAATTCTGTCATAGGTAGGAAGATTGTGAATTCAAAGACAGCCTTGGTTACATAG
>JAJTUV010004194.1:0-26147 GCA_021653895.1 Mastomys natalensis | reverse complement strand
ACTCTGGATCCACCTCATCCTAGCAGCTAGCATATTTTCATTCATTCTCCTGGCCCCTTGGGCTTCTCTCCTGTCTTCCTCTGTGATGGTTTCTATATGCTTGGCCCAGGGGTGGTCACTATTAGGAGGTATAGCCTTGTTGGAGTAGGTGTGTACCACCATACCTGGATCCAGAACTTGCTTTGTTCCAGGCTGATCTTGAACTCAGAGATCTGCTTGTCTCAGTCTTCTGGGATTAAAGGCATGTATTACCTTGCCTGGGCCTAAGCTTTTCTTAGCCACTGTGCCTCAAATCTCCATGTCAACATCTGGGTCAGAAGCCTGTGTCTTCCAGCCTCAAGATCTGTATCACAGGTGTGCCCTCCATCTCTGGATTGTAGTTAATTGCAGATGTAGTCAAGTGGACAACTAGGAATAGCCATCCCACCCTCCATATCTGATCCTGTTCCCCCTTTCTCCTCCCCTCTCCCACTGAGATCCGTCCTTCCCTCTGCCTCCCATGATTACTTGGTTCCTCCTTCTGAGTGAGATTGAATCATTCTCACTTGGGCCTTCCTTCTTGTTTAACTTGTATGGTCTGCGGAGTGTATTGTGGGTATTCTATACTTTGGGGGTAATATCCACTTATCAGTGAGTACATACCTGGATGTCCTTTTGGGTATGTGCTACCTCACTCAGGGTGATACTTTCTAGTTCCATCCATTTGTCTGCAAAATTCATTATGTTTTTGTTTTTAATGGCTGAATACTATTCCATTGTGTAAATAAACCTCATTTTCTGTATCTATTCTTTGGTTGAGGGACATCTGGGTTGCTTCTAGTTTCTGGCTATCACAGATAAGGCTGCTATGAACATAGTGAAGTATGTTTCCTTGGAGTATGTTGGAGTATCGTTTGGGTGTATGCCCAGGAGAGGTATAGCTGGGTCTTCAGGTAAAACTACTTCCAATTTTCTAAGGAACTGCCAGATTGATTTCCAGAGTGGTTGTACCCCCAGGATTGCAGAGTGGTTTGCAATCCCACCAGTAATGGTGGAATGTTGCTAGTTTTATGATAACTTGATGAAAGCTAAAGTCATCTGAGAGGAGGGAAACTCAATTAAGAGAATGTTTCCATGAGATGGATCTGTAGGCAAGCCTGTAGTGCATTTCTCAATTAGTGACTGATGTGAGAAGGCCCAGCCTATTCTGGGTGGTGTTATCGCTGGGCTATTGTTGGTTCTGAGTTCTATAAGAAAGCAGGCTAAGCAATCCATGGGAAACAAGTAGCAGTCCTCCATGGCCTCTGCATCAGCTCCTCCCTCTAGTTTCCTGCCCTGCTTGAGTTCCTGTCCTCACTTCCTTCAATGACATACTAAAATGTGGAAGTGTAAGCCAAATAAACCCTTTCCACCTCAAATTGCTTTGGTTATGGTTACAACAAAAGTAACCCTGACTAAGACACATGGTTTTCCACATACGCTTATGTGCATGTGAGTGCAGGTCCCTAAAGGATCTCCTGGAACTGGAATTACAGGGGATTGTGAGCCACTTATGTGGATTCTCAGAACCAAATCCTGGGTCCCCTGCCAAAGCAGCTTGTTGACTATTCATGACAACTGGGTGCTAGGGGGCTTTTCCTGCCCTACTCACTGATTCCTTGTCAGTCCTGTCCCTAGAGACCTCTTGCCGCCCTGTTGCTAGACTACGTTGGTGGCAGGGACCCCTTCAAGCCAGGCCTAACCCCTTGAGGCACAGGAGCTTCCAGGACCCTGCCTAAGGAACTTCACTGGACAGGGTCCACTCCCAGACCTCTCAAACTGCCATGATAGCCGTTCACAACTCCCAACCCCAGACAGGAGGGTAACCAGGTCCCAAATTAAAGAGAAAAAAAAAAAAAACACCAATGCTCGGGCATACCTGAGCTTACGCCCAAATCAGGCCACCCTTTAAAGCCCTGTCCCACCCCCAAGAAACCCTATATAAACCCTGCGTTCTGTTTTCTGCTGCTTCCTACCTGAGTAGAGGCAGCCAGCCTCCTGCATTTTCCCCTCCCATTAAATCTGTAGTGTGAGGTTTGCTGTGCGCTATGACTTTGTGGTATTCCTTGGCTCTGATTGCCGGGATACCTTTCCATCTGAACTGTAACATTTATACTGCAGTAGCTACTCTCAACTGCTGACCCATCTCTCCAGTCCTTAGGGAATGCTTCTTAATAAAACTGGCAGTCAGCATGCTATTATTCAACCATACGTTGAGAGTTGTTCACACATGACTAAAATTTAAAGCCTGGCTTAGTAGAATATGGGCTACTATGGCTGAAGGCCCTGTGGCTTCAGCATTGATACCAGTTGCCACCTCTCCTGTTTACTCCATAAAGTGCTCACTACTTTATTACTAGCGTTTTTGTTATAAATTAAAATATCAACACAATTAAGGCTGTTTTTCTGTTGCAAACATGCTAAGTGGCTTATATAATAAAAGTCTTCATGATCATTTGGGAAAACATATGTGAAAACAGGCAAACAGCAGAAATCCAAGCCGAACCACACTGCTTTGCTGGTGAATGGCAGAGTTTCACATAAGCCCTTGAACAGATAAATCAAATATATCTGTTTCTGTATTTAATTTCAGCTACTTTAAATGATGGTGCTAAGGATATGTTTGGCGAAGTTTCTTTTGTCTCTTATTTAGTAAACATCAGTGAATACCTACTATATATTGAGCAGTTATTCTTGGTGCTTGGAGGAGACACATTAAAGGATAAAAACCTCTTTCCTTCCCTTCATAGAACTTTAACTTGTGCTGCAATACCAGCAGGTCAGGATTTACTAAGCATTTAAAATTGTGGTTTTGTAAATTTTTATTGGAAAATAAATTTAAATGTTTTTTTAATTTTATGTGGACGAGTGTTTTACTTGCATGTGTGCCTGTGTACTGTGTGCAGTACACAATGATGTCAGAAGAGAGTGTCAGATTCCAAGGAACTGGAGTTACAGAGAGTTGTGTGCCACTATGTGAGTGCTGGAAATTGGAGCTTTGTCCTCTGGAAGAGCAGCCAGTGCTCTTAAGTGCTCAGCTATCTCTCCAGGCATGGAAAATATACCTTAATTACTACTTTTAAAAGTTTCTGTGATGTGTGTGTGTTAAGCATATGCCTGTCTGTTCCCATGTGTGTGAATGCACATTTATGTGTATGTGAGTGCCCAAGATGGATGTCAGGAGACTTCTTGATCACTCTCTACAGTACTGATGGAAGCACTGTGTCTCAGATGAAGCCACAGCTCACCAATATGTCAGTTTAGCCAGTAAGATTGTTTCAGGGATTCCTTGACTTTGTTTTCCTCCCACTGGCATTATGGCAGGCTACCCAGCATTTATGTAGATTCTGAGACCTAACTATGATCCTTATACTTACTGCTTGAAACTTAACCAGGGAGCCATCTCCCTAACCCAGTTTTTAAATATTTAATTGAAACATGCTAATAGTACATATTTAGGAAGTCCAGCATGACATTTTAATATATGTATGCAATATATAATGATCAAATCAAGGTAAATGGCATATTACTACCTCAGATACATATCCTTTTAGTATTATGAGCATTAAAAATTCTTTGAAAACTCAGATATGTTTTTATTAGTTATATGTATTTATTAGTTATTTCATACAATATATTTTGGTCATATTCACTCCTTGTATGTCTTTACAGACCCACCTTTCCTTACTTTACTTATCCAACTTGTGGATTTTTTTAATCATTAAGAGAGAGTTGTGCTGCTCAAATATTCTTGGGTCTGTGGCCTTCCACTTGAGCATAGTTGATTAACCAGATGTCCCACTCTTAGAGAAGACTGTCTCTTCCTACCCTAGCAGTTAGCAGTTACCCATAGCTCTATAGCTAGTGGTGGAATTTCCTTTCCAGCTTACATCTCAGTGTTGCTGTGAGTTCATATGTGGCCTGAAGATACTGTTTTCTTATTGCCATTCATTGCTTCTAGCCCTTGCACTTTTTCTCCTTCCTCTTCTGCAATGATCCCTGAGCTGTGGGAGGAGGGATCTGACTTATAGGTTCCATTTAGGGCTCAGCATTCTGTAGTCTCTTAGTCTCTTATTCTGTGCACCTTAGCCCATTGTGAGTCTCTGTGTTAATCACCATCTACTAGAAATACAGGTATCTCAGATGAGAGTTGTGCTATGCATTGATCTAGGTGCATAATGGAACTTCATAAGGAGTCAGTTTAATAGTATGATAGTTTAGCAAAATAATAGTAGTTGATTCTACCTTAGGGATTATGACTTGTCTAGCTAGGGGTTATTACTCTGATAATGGTGTGAAAGAGCACTCTATCACAGGCAAAATGGATGGAGGATGGAGTGGGACCAGGAAGGGGAGCAGAATTTGGAATGTAGTAATACAATAATTTAAAAAGACAAAAATTACAAGACTATATGAAATATAAAAATAAGGCTTAATAGCATGATCTTTATCAAGATAGCTTTATCAATGTAGCTTTATTTGAATATTAAGCTATTTCAGTGTAGATAATTTAAATATGACAGTTACACATAACCTGCAAATAATTATGACACTGAAATCTACATTAATAACAATCAAAGTAGACATTAGGATAAAGGGACAAATTATAGTTATAGAGCATTTTTTCTCAATGATATGACCACAAATTTGTTAAGACTACACAAAATTCTTTAAAGTCTGTGTCTAATTATGGAGCTAAAGTATAAAATTGGCACTTACAAAACAAAAAGAAGTAGAAATTCTTCTGATTATAATTGCAAAGTTGACACTTCTTTTTGATATTTTAGAAAATAACTGAATATAAAATTTGTATGGACATAAAATATTTTAATTATTCAACTTTGCCAAATTAATATTTTTAGAACAGTATGCCCAACAGCTACAGAACACACATTATTCTCAAGCACACATGTTATATCCACTTAGACATATTATACCCTAAGCCATAAAAAAGCATTAAGGTATTTTGAAAAAGCTTGAAAAACTACAAGAAATGAATTCAGACCAAACAGAAGTAAACTGCAAAGTGATAGTAAAAAACAGGAAGAAACACAAATAAATTATTTAAAATTAAGCAGTAAATCTCCATATAGCAGTTAAATCAGAGGTTATCATGAATAAAAGTTAAAAATTAAACATCATTAAAATAAATACTAAAATTTATGAAATGCAATAAAGCAGTGATTAAAATAAACTAAAATTTTAAGTATTTATGTTAGAAGGAAGCTGCAAAAGAAAAGCTTATACTAAATATTTAAGGATTAATAATAATGCTACAAAAATTCTTTCAGAACAAAATATTTTTAAATTATTACAATTATTTCTAATATACAAAACTGAGTAAATATTGAGCAAAAACTACAAATAAATTTACTTCATGAATAATCATAAATATATATATAAAATAACAGCATCATTCAACTTGAAATATGGAGCTTAGTACAAAATACATTCATATGCTTCATCACAAAACTAAAATTTATTTATCATTAAAAATTTAAGCAATATAATTTTCACATTAGCAGTATATCCAAAAATTATGATTTCACTAGTTCCAGTAAAATATTGGTAAAACACAAATCATTTCATATATAATATGTCAGAAGTATAAAAACAATTACAATATGATCTTATTTTGATAATAATTGTGCCTATGTAAGTTGAAAAACTTCCATATTTAATGCCAAAAGCTGTAAAATTGCATAGTTAAGACTGGCATTGAGTCCCATGGTTTGTAGTCATAATGTCACTGGATGTCCTATCTCTTAAATAAGTCAAAGTAAGAAAGAAAATTTTAGGACAATTTTGGAGGATGAAGTAAAAATGTCTTTAAATGTAGATATCATAATATTTGTGGAACATACTAGAGAATCTAAAGCTATCTCAAATAAAAAGTGAAATTAGTGCTCACAGAACTCAAGACCATTATAACATATATTACAAATATATTTATATTTTAATATATAAAAGTAGTTTCATATAAAATATAAATTCTAATACTAATGAATGACCATGTATAAAATAAAGGATTTAGATATCAATTTAGAAATTCATGTTTAACATAACCATATTGATGTTAATCAATGCATTGAGGATCCTAAAGAATATTTTATTATTTATTCATTTACATTTCAAATGTTGTTCCGTATCACAGTCTCCCCTCCTCACCCTCTCCTTCTAATCCTCCCTTACCTTTGCCTCTAAGAGGGTACACCCCCACCCACCCACTGGCTCCTGTGTCACCCCTCCCTCTAACATTCCCCTTCACTGGGGCAACAAGCCTCCACAGGAACAAGCACCTCTCCTCCTATTGATGCCAGATAAGATAGTCCTCTGCTACACATGTAACTGGAACCAGGAACCCACCCATGTGTACTCTTTGGTTGGTGGTTTAGTCCCTGGGATCCCTGAGGGGTCTTGTTAGTTGATATTGTTGTTCTTATGGGGCTGCAATCCCCTTCAGCTCCTTCAGTCCTTCCCCTAACTCTTCCATTAGGGTCCCCAGGCTCAGTCCAATGGTTGGGTATGAGTGTCTGCATCTGTCTTAGTCAGGTGCTGGTAGAACCTCTCAGGGAGCAGCCATGCCAGGCTCCTGTCTGCAGGCAATTCTTGGCATTAACAACAGTGTCAGGGTTTGGTTTCTGCAGATGGGATGGATCCCAAGGTGGGGCATTCTCTGGATGACCTTTCCTTCTGTCTCTATTCCATTTCTTGTCCCTGCATTTCCTTTAGACAGGAAAAACTTAGGGTTAAATATATTGAAATGGGTAAGTTTGTTATGTTTACTATCATATCATCTGCAAATAGTGATACCTTGACTTATGTTCTGTTTTGTATCACCTTGATCTCCTTTGTTGTCTAATTGCTCTGTCTAGAACTTCCAGTCCTATATAGAATAAATAGGGATAGAGGGGTAGCTTTGTCTTGTCTCTGATTTTAGCTGGATTGCTTCAAGTATCTCTTCATTTAATTTGATATTGGATGATGGTTTGCTGTATATTGTTTTTAATATGTTTAGGTAAGGACCTTGGATTCTTGATCTTTCCAAGACTTTTAACATGAAGGGGTGCTATATTTTTTTCAAACGCATTTTCAGCACCTAATGGCATGGTTGTGTGATTTTTTTTCTTTGAGTTAGTTTATATAGTTGATTACGTTAATGGATTTTCATATATTGAACCATCTCTGCATCACTGGGATTGTTTTGATATATTCTTGGATTTGGCTTGCCAGAATTTTATTATTTTTGCATAGATATTCATTAGCAAAATTGGGCTGAAGTTCAATTTATTTGTTGGGTCTTTGTGTGGTTTATGTTTCAGAGTTACTGTAGCTTCATAGAATGAATTAAGTAGTGTTTCTTCTGTTTCTATTGTATGGAATAGAGAAGTGTTGGTATTAGCTTTTCTTTTTTTTTTTTTTTAATTTGTTTACTTTTTATTTATTTTTTTATTGGAACTTTTATTTACATTTCAGGTGTTTTCCCCTCACCCCCTTTCCCCCCTCCCTCCCAGGAACTCCCTATCCCTTCCCACCTCCTCCTGCCTCTATGATGGTGTACCCACACCCACCCTCCCCAGAACCTCACCTCCCCACCCTTGAATACCACCCCCCACGATGTCCAGCCTTCATGGGACCAAGAATCTCTTCTCCCACTTATATATAGCTCCCTTGCGTATATGGCTAGAGCCATGGGTCCCTCCCTAAGCGCTCCCAGGCTGGTGGTTTAGACTCTGGGGGCTCTGGTTGGTTGGTATTGTTGCTTTCCTCATGGGGTCCTGTACCCCTTCTATTCCTTCAGTCTTCACTCTATCTTCTCTGTTGGGAACCCCATGATCAGTTTAATGGTTAGCTGTGAGCCTCTGAATATGTCAGACTCTTGCAGACCTCTAAGGAGACGGTTATGTTAGGCTCCTGTCAGCATGCACCTCCTGACACCCACGTCAGCATCTACCATTGGTGACTGCACATGGGATGGATACCCAGGTGGAATGGTCTGCAGACAGCCCCTCCTTCAGTTTCTGTCCTGCGTTTTGCATCCATATTTGTTCCCTTGAGTATTTTGTTACTTCTTCTAAGAGGGACTGTAGCCCCCCCCACCCTGCCACTTGGTCTTCATTCTTCATGAGCTTTATGTGGTCTGTGAGTTGAATCTTGGGTGTTTCAAGCTTCTGGGTTAAAGTCCAGTAATCAGTGAGTGAATATCATGTATGTTCTTTTGTGATTGGGCTACCTCACTCAGGATGATATTTTCTAGTTCTATCCATTTATATAAGAATTTATCGAATTCATTGTTTTTAATAGCTGAGTAATATTCCATTGTGTAAATATACCACATTTTTGTATCCATTCCTCTGTTGAAGGGCATCTGGGTTCTTTCCAGTTTCTGGCTATTATAAATAAAGCTGCTATGAACATAGTGGAGCATATGTCCTTGTTATGTGTTAGAGCATCTTCTGGGTATATGCCCAGGAGTGGTATAGCTGTGTCCTCAGGTAGTGATATGTCCAATATTCTGAGGAACCGCCAGACTGTTTTCCATAGTGGTTGCACCATCTTGCAATCCCACCAACAATGGAGGAGTGTTCCTCTTTCTCTGCATCCTCGCCAGCATCTACTATCACCTGAGTTTTTGATCTTAGCCATTCTGACTGGTGTGAGGTGGAATCTCAGGGTTGTTTTGATTTGCATTTCCCTGATGAAGATTTGATAGAATTCTGCACTAATGCTATCTGGCCCTGGGCTTTTTTGGTTAGGAGGTTTTTAATAACTTCTTCTACTTCCTCAGGGGATATGGGACTGTTTTAGAGAGTTTACCTGAACATCATTTAACTTTGTTATGTGGTATCGTTCTAAAAAGTCATGTGTTTCATTGAGATTTTCCAGTTTTCTTGAAGAAAGGCTTTTTAGTAAGATCTGAGAATTTTTTGAATTTCCTAAGTTTCTGTTGTTATGTCTCCCTTTTCATTTTTGATTTTGTTAATTTGGATAATGTCTCTGTGCCCTTAAGTCTGGCTAAGGGTTTATCTATATTGTTGATTTTTTAAAAGAACCAGCTTGTAGTGTTGTTGCTTCTTTGTACCTTTCTCTTTGTTTCTAAATGTTTTATTTCAGCTCTGAGTTTATTTCCTTCCCTCTACTCCTCTTGGGTGTGCTTGCTTCTTTTTGTTCTAGGGCTTTCAGGTGTGCTGTTAAGTTTATAGTGTAGGATCTCTCCAGTTTATTTATGATGACACTTAGTGCTATGAGTTTTCCTTTTAGCACTGATTTCATTGTGACCCCTATGTTCGGGCATGGTGTGTCTTTATTTTCATTAAATTGTAGAAAGTCTTTAATTTCTTTATTTCTTCCTTGACCAAGTTACCACTGAGTAGAGCCCTCTTCAGTTTTCTATGGGTATATGGGCTTTCTGTTATTTTTCTTTTTATTGAAGTTTAGCCTTATTTTAGTGGTGATCTGATAGGATTTATGGGATTATTTCAGTCTTCTTATATCTGTTAAGGCTTGTTTTGTGACCAACTATATGGTCAATTTTGAAGAAGGTACAATGGAGTGAAGAGAAGAGGTATATTCTTTTGTTTTAGGATGAAATGTTTTATATAAATCAATTTGGATCATAACTTCTGTTAGTTTCACTGTGTCTTCTGTTTAGTTTCTGTTTCAATAACCTGTCCACTGTTGAGAGTAGGATGTTGAAGTCTCCCACTATTAAAGTGTGAGGTTCAATATTTGTTTTGAGCTTTAGTAAAATTTCTTTTATGAATGTAGTTGGCATTGCATGTTGAGAATTGAGATTTCTTCTTGGAGTATATTTTCTTTGATGAGTATGAAGTACCCTTCCCCATCTAGCATGATGACTTTTGTTTGAAAGTCTATTTTATTGGATATAAAAATGGCAATACCAGCTTGTTTCTTGGAATCATTTGTTTGGAAAACTTTTATCCAGCTATTTATTGTGCTTAGTGTCTGTCTTTGCCACTGAGTTGCGTTTGTTGAATGCATTAAAATGCTGGATCCTACTTGTGTATCCAGTCTGTTAGCTTATGTTTTTTTTTTTTTTTTTTTTTTTTTTTTTTTATTGGGCAATTGAGTCCATTGATGTTGAGAGATATTAAAAACATATGATTGCTAGTTCCTGTTATGTTTGCTGTGGGAGTTGGAATTATGTGTGTATGATTCTCTCCTTTTGGGTTTGTTATAACATGATTAATTTCTTTTCCCCCCTTTGGTGTATGGTGGTGTAGATAACTCTCCTTGTGTTGGAATTTTCCTTCTAGGTTCATCTATAGATCTGGGTTAATATATATATATATATATATATATATATATATAATATATATATATATATAGTTTAGATTTTGTTTTGTCATGGAATATTTTGGCTTTGCCATCTATGGTAATTGAGAGTTTTGCTGGGTATAGTAGCCTAGGCTGGCATTTGTGTTTTCTTAGAGTATGCATGGCATCTGTCCAGGATCTTCTGGCTTTTAGAGTCTCTGTTGAGAAGACTCTTGTAATTTTGATAATTTTGTCTTTATATGTTACTTGGGCGTTTTCCCTTACAGATGTTAATATTTTTTCTTTGTTTTGTGCATTTAATGTTTTGATTGTTATGTGACTGGAGGATTTTCTTTTTTGGTCCAATCTATTTGGTTTTCTATAGACTTCTTGTATATTTATGGCCATCTCTTTCTTTAGGTTGGGGAAGTTTTCTTCTATGATTCTGTTGAAACTGTTTTTAGGCCTTTAGAGCTGGGAATCTTTGCTCTCTTCTATTCCTAGTATTCTTCAGTATGGTGTTTTCATTGTGTCCTGGATTTCCTGGATGATTTGGGTTACAAGATTTTTTATGCTTTGTATTTTCTTTGACCATTGTGTCAATGTTTTCTATGGTATCTTCTATATCTGAGATTTGCTCTTCTATTTCTTGTATTCTGTTAGTGATGCTCACATCTGTAGCTCCTGACCTCTTTTCTAAGTTTATCATTCCCAGGCTTGCCTCTATTTGTGATTTCTTTATTGTTTTTACTTCCATTTTTAATTCTTAGAGTGCTTTGTTCAATTCCTTCACCCGTTTGATTATGTTTTCTTATATTTCTTTGAGGGATTTATTTGTTTCTTCTTTCAGAGTTTCTACTTCTTTCACTGTTTTCCTGTATTTCTTTATGTGAGTTATTTATATCCTCCTTAAAAATTCTCTATTATCTTCATGAGATGAGATTTTAGGTCATCATGCTTTTCAGGTGTATCACAGTATTCCTGGATTACTGTGGTGGAAGAGCTGGCTTCTGGTGATGTCAAAGTATATTGGCTTCTGTTGCTTATGATCTTATATTTGCCTCTCAGTATCTGATTATCTCTGGTGTTAGCTGGCCTGGGTGACTCTGTGTAGAGCCTTCCTCCTGTGTCCTTGGATTGCAGCAAATCTCCTTGAGGATCTGTGGCCCTAACTGCAGCTGATCTCATGGGAGGTTTTTAGACTGTTGCCCTGGCTCTAGTAGATCTCCTGGGTGCCCTGTAGATTGTTGTCCTGGCTGCAACAGAGCTCCTCAGAGCACTGCAGACTGTGCAGTATTGAGAGAGAGTGGGAGGCAGGCTGATCTACCCCACAAGCAGTTGCAGACTGCAGAAGAGATTGTGTTTGCATATAGTAGAGAGGAGTCCCACTTCCTCTGGGCACCTGGGAGGTACCAGCTACTGTGGTTATTTGGATGGCTATCCTACCTGTTGCCCTGGTTGTAGTAGATCTCCTGGGAGCCCTGGAAACTGTGTTGTGTTGAGGTGAGGTGGGGAGACAGGATGATCTGTCCCCAAGTAGATGCAGACCAGAAGATCCTAAAGAAATTTTAAAGATAGAGATATAATAAATACACGGAATATAGTAATCAATTTTGTAAATGTAAGTTGTTTATAAATTTATCTGTCTTTTCTATCCAAACTCAATCAAAAATCTTAAAGCCATACATTAAATAATTGATTCTAAATTTAATAGTGAGTTCAGGTGATCTGCAATAGAAAAAATATACATATAAAGAAAAACTAAGCCAAAAGCTATATAAATTCATACTATGACAGGATTGTATTAACATAAAGACAGATAAAAATATCAACCAAATGTAGTAAAGATTATAGGGGCACAGCCAAACTCTCATAGAAAATTGATTTGGGGCAAAAGCATAAACACAATATTCTCAGGAAATAATTTTTGAACAAATTGTACTGAAGCAAATGTAGAATAAATGCATGAATAAAAGTGAATGTAAACACATGCCAAACACTTCAGACATAAAATGTTTCAAGAGATATTACATATAACACACCTAAGGTTCACAGAATATCTCAGAAAAGGGAGGAGAAACAACTGTAAGCACCAGAGGACCAAAATTCCTGCTGGAAGGGAACATAACATCAAGAAGATATATCTATATATCTATATATCTATATATCTATATATCTATATATCTATATATCTATATATCTATACATCTATATATCTATATATCTATATATCATATATCTATATGTCTATATGTCTATATGTCTATATGTCTATATGTCTATATGTCTATATATCTATATTCATATCCTTATCCATATCCATATCCATATCCATATCCATATCCATATCTATATCTATATTTCACCTATGAGAACTAGTTGGGTTAGGATAACCCATAAGGAGCTCATCTCTGGAGACATTCTCCTTGTCTCAGCAGACATAATTGCCTATAGCTCTTCATCTAGGTGTGGGACCCTGTGAGATTTTCCCTTTTCCCCTACTCTCATTGGCATATCACCTGATATTATGATTGTTCATGTTTTGTTTAGGTGACCATGTTGTCAATATTTTGTGTTTGCAGCTCCTCTATATTGTATTTAGAAGATACTACCATATATAGAAAAGATAATTAATATATCTACCTATCTATATCTATGTGTGTGCGTATGTGGAGAGAGAAAGAGAGAGAGAGAGAGAGAGAGAGAGAGAGAGAGAGAGAGAGAGAATACTTCCATTTATATGTGAAAGAAGAGGTCACAAATTTGAGAGAAAGTAGGGAAGGACACAGGAAAATTTGGAGGTAAAGAGAAAATGAAAATCATGCGAGCAATGCAATACTCATATAAAATTCTCATAAATAAATAAATGTTTATAAAGAAGTCTCACAGATGTTGGGTCATTCATTTTATTTTAAAGTAGATCACATTGTTTATAAGAAAGAAGAATATACTATTTATCTTCCATGCAGGATTTTATTAGATGAAACTTATGAAGCATTAAAATAATAAACAGAAGACAGAGACGTTGGCATACAACACCCACTCTATAACTGCTAGATTCTTTGAGGTAATGCTTCTCAACTTGTGGATTGAAACCCCAATGAGAAACCTCTACCTCAAAAATAGTTATATTACAATTAATAAATGAAGCAAAATTGCAGTTATGAAGTAGCAACAAAAGAATTTTTATGGTTGTGGGTTGCTACTACATGAGAGACTGTACTAAATGGTCAGAACATTAAGAAGGTTTAGAACCACTGCATCTGAGGAATATAGTAAGGCTCATAGAAGAGTGATGCCAAAGGTAAATGAAGAAATGAAACTTTACAAATCAGGACAATAGAACACAGACTCCAGTTCATACAGTCTGCTCTAGTTATGGAGTGATGGGCTTCCATTGTGTGGTAAGTAGAGTTACAAAAGATTTTACCCTTACTCTAAGACAAAGGGAGACCTTCAGAAAAATTTCACTCTATTCCCAGTACCAGAACATCCAAAAGAAAGAAAAGAGGAAGAGAGAAATAGGAGCTTTGGAGATAGACTGGAGGGAAGGAGGAAGGGAGGGAGGGAAGGAGGGAGAGGGAGGCAGGGAGGGAGGCAGGGAGGGAGGGAGGGAGGGAGGGAAGGAGGGAGGAGGAGAGAGAGTGAAAGACTGAAAGATGGAGGGAGAGAGAAAGAGAGTGAGAATAAGTGAAGCTGCTGGGTATGCCAGATGCATCAGTAAGATGATGTAACTTTTAAAATTAAAAGTATATTAGAGACTCAAATCTACCCTCCAGTCTGTACTCATTGAACATATACATAGTCCAACTAGAGATATATCCATATACCTTATAATGGCAGAACACTAATTTCTCCAAAAATCAACAAAAGCAGTAACATGAATATCTTTAAAAGATTTCTGAGTCAACAGCTAGAGGAGACATTAGGGGCAAAGGGCCTTCCCTCCATGGCACACTCTGTTAATTCACACTGAGTCATGAGGCTATACTGAGACCTTGCCTATAGAACATCTGCAACATCTACACAAGCACCTAGGTGAGAGTTAGTATAGATATCATTTTTATACTTTATTATTTAATGTCTAATTTGGATTTAGTTAACCAGATTTGCCCACCCCTATTTTCTTTTCTCCTTTGTGTTTTTAAAAAATATCTTTTTTTGCTTTGATTTCTTAGACAAGCTTTCCTAAATTATATAGGATAAGCTAGAGCTGGAGGCTCACTTGACCTCATTCTATCAAGTGCTGGAGTTGCTTAGGTTGGCTGACTGCATCTCTACATTCTTCTTCCCTCCCCTTTTCTCATTCTCCCTTTAACTAGATCTTCCTCATCTACCATATTTGTCTGTATTGTTTTATCCTTTTATTTCCTTTTCACTTTTCTATTCTTCCCATCTCTATTAGTAATTGCTTGCCTTGTTAAGCTTATCTTCTTTATATTCCTGTACTAAAATCTTACTATATATCATTGAGCCTTTTCATTCCATACCCCAGAATTAATGATGTTAAAAGGACAATTATTTTAGTGGGAAGTGGCTAGAGGGAGCTATTTTATTTTTATTTTTTATTTTACCAAATGAATTATATTTTACACTTTATAAGGTTGATTAAGAATAGAGTAGCTGTTCTTTTTCTTTCAGTATAATATTTTTATTAATTATTTGGAGATTTCATACAATATATTCTGACTGCACTTGCCTCCCATTCCAAGGTTCACCCTCCTTGCACCCTCTCACACCCAAAAAAAAGACACAAATAAAAAACAACTGCCAAGTCCAATTTTCATTGCCCATACAATTGGAGCATGGTCAGCCTACCAGTGGCCAACAAAGGGCAATTTTAAAAAGAGACTTTGCCTATATCTTCATATTGTGTCTATGCATCACTTATAATCATTTTTATAGTTAGTATTCTACTTTTAGACTTATATAAAAATTACACCTGCATTATCTGAGGAAATGGACTAAGAATTTAGCTATTGAGCTATACCCACAGTACATTAGGGAGAAATGACACTTCAATTTGATTACAACCAGATCTCACTTAAAATAAATACTTTAAATGAAGGACTATGGGTGATTTGTGAAATCCAACCGATTCCCTCATTACAGATATATAAATAATATAAAAAAAGAAAACATGCAAAAGCAGGCAATCTGACTTATGATAATTATCAATTCTAAAACAATACATTCCACCAAGACTGAATTAGGTAAGATTTCAGAAGATTGATTATAAGAAGACTTGTTAAAATCATAGAAATTGTCTCCTTAATGAATTCAAAGAGAATAATAACAATGAACTGAATGAAAAAGTAAATTGATTAAAAGGCATATAAATAAAAAGAAATACTTCAGAAATTAGGAAGTTTTGAAATTAATAACTCACCCAAATAAAAGCCAATGGAAAGCCTCAACAGCAAAATGGGTCAAGGGGAAGACAAAGAAGATGAATTAAATTTAATAAAAAAGAGGCAAAAATAAAATATTAAGATGAAAACTGAAAGAGCTGAAGGGGCTTGCAGCCCCATGGGGAGAGCAACAATACCAACCAACCAGAGCTCACAGGGTCTAAACAGCTAGCCTGGGAACACACAAGGAACAACCCATGGTTTCAGTTGTATTTGTAGTGGAGGATGTCCTTGTTAGGCATCAGTGGGAGAGGAGGCTTTACTGACTTTGATCCTTCTTAGAAGGAGTAACAAAATACTAATGAGAGCAAATATGGAGACATTGTGTGGGACAGAAACTGAAGGATGGGCTGTCCAGAGACTGTTCCACCTGGGTCCATCCCATGTACAGTCACCAAAGGCAGATACTGATGTGGATGCCAGGAAGTGCATGCTGACAGGAGCCTGATATAGCTGTCTCTTTAGTGGTCTTCCAGAGCCTGACATATACAGAGGCGCATGCTCACAGCTAACCACTGAATTGATCAAGGGGTTCCCAATGGAGGAGTTAGAGAGAAGGAGTTTAAGGAGCCGAAAGTGTTTGAGGCCCCATGAAGAAAGCAACAATACCAACCAACTAGAGCCACCAGAGTCTAAACCACCAGCCTGGGAGCACATAAGGAGGGACCCATTGCTCCAGCTGTATAGGCAAGGGAGGATGGTCTTGTTGGGCATAATGGGTGGGAGAGGAAGTCCTTGGTCCTGTGAAGGCTGGATGCCTAGTGTGGGGGAATTCGAGGGTGGGGAGATGGGAATAGGTGGGTGGGGGCATATCCTCATAGAAGCAGGAAGAGGGGGGATGGGATAGGGGTTTTCTGGGTGGAAGAAAATGGGGAAAGGGATCACATCTGAAATGTAAATAAAATATCCAATAAAAATTAATTTAAAAAGAAGATATAAATATAAAACAATACACACACACACATACACACACACACACACACACACACACACACACACACACACACACACACACATATATATATATATATATATATATATATATATATATATATATATATATGTATATGACAATACAGGCTCTGTTACTGGAAAGGTCATAGAACCTTGAAGAGAACCTACTCCTGTCATTTTCCCAACCAACATTTTTAGTCTCACAGATAAGTGTAGCTCTCAGACTTTACCAAAGAAGCATATTTTTGAAACAGATAGGAACTAGTACAGAGATACACACTTGATCATACTGCAGAAAACAACAGACTATAGGCTCTCCATCTCCAATTGATACATTTATAACAAGCATCCTACATCTAAGGCTCAGGAAAGATTTTTGGAAGAAGGAATAGATACATCATAAGAGCTAAATAACCAAAGCCTCTGGTATATGAGATAGTACTTGCTGTATGTAACTTAGACCTGATCAATGACATCCTGGATTGACATGTCAACACGAATGGGGGAAAATCTCATAAGACCCCTTTAGGCCCCACCAGTAGTTGAAGAACTACAGTCATTTAATAACTGCTGAGAAAGGGAGAATCAGGGACGAGCTTCCCAATAGCTTATACAATCCCAAATAATCAACTTTAAACATATGTGCTACACTAAATGAACTTAGCATGTTATATATATATATATGTGTGTGTGTGTGTGTGTGTGTGTGTATGTGTATGTGTACGTGTATGTGTATATGTATATATACATATATATGTGTAACAATAATATAAAATGCCATGAATTTAAGAAGTTTTAAACTGTGCAAAGGAGAAGATGAAGTTAGAATATGGAGGATGGGAATGATGTTAATATACAGTACTTATAAGAAACTTAAATACTGTATCTTATATAGCAATACATCAAAATGACACAAGGCTTATGTCTATTGCAACCATGCTGTTTCCCTTAGATAAAAATATAAAATTAGAAAGAGAAATCAAGAGGATATTTGCATACATACGTAACTGCGACTACCAATTAAATTTGAAACATAAGTGTTTACATATCAAATACAGTATTAAATTTGTTTTGTTGTTGTTGCTGACTATAATGTTACACCTTCAAGACAATATATTTTTCATTTAAAATAAAATGTTTTCTACTGAGAAAATAATCATAGACCTTTTTCTGTGACTACTAAGACTACATAATTTTGTTTACTTGTTTGTTTTAAAGGAAAGGTTTATTGTTTCTTTTATTTATTCACTTTATATCCTGATTGATCACTGCCCTGACTCCAAGTTCCTCCTCATAGTCCTTCCCCCCATCTCCTTCCCATTCTTCTCTGAAAGGTGGGAGGACCCCTCTGACTATCCAGCTACCCTGTCACATCAAGTCCCTTCAGGGATAGGCACATCCTCTCCCAATGAGGCCAGGAAAGGTAGCCCAGTTGGGGGAATGGATTCCTCAGACAGGAAATTATTTTTATTCATTAAGCTACTTCAAGTAATTTCTTGGTTGCCATTTCTTTCCCTTTGGCCTTATTTTACCATCATACACTATATCTGTCAAAAAAGAAAAAGTTAGTAACTAAGTTCAAAGCCCAAATTAGATTAGATTCACATTCAAGGAACGGAACTTGAGTTTTAAAACTTGAAAAGAAGCCCTTCAAGAGTCATGTAATTACTAGGGTGTTATCAAAAAATTATTACCGCCACATATTCCTCATTTGGAAGGAAGGTTCTGCAATGCCACAGGGCAGTGCAAAGTTATAAATGGCGACATGCAAATGAGTCAGGAAAGCACATACTTTGGTGTTCTGCTGCCCCATTTGTTAATGGAAAATGCAACATCAAACAGCATGCCTTTCATGGAGAATGACATATCTAGGACATTGGCTGGGATTTATAGTCAACCATCTTTCTGCTGCCTCATTGGCTTTTACAATTCATTTCAATTTCTACTTATCGAAGAGAAATCATGGTGTTTAGATTAATATATAGTCCTACCATGCTTCTGTTGGCTGCTTCATTTACCTCTGATTAATTTTCTTTTAATTTAGCTAATTTATTTATGTGATACTTCACAAGATCATGACTTGCAAAATAATTGTGCCTTCCTCAGAATATCTCCACACAAAACTCTTGCTAAGCAATTGATCTGCAGTTTATATTCTAACTTGATTTCAATATCATCTTTATTTTTTAATTAAAAGGTCCAATTTTAGTTTTTTTTTCTTTCATTACCTAGAGGAAGGTTTTTTTTGTTTTGTTTTGTTTTGTTTTTTTTTAAGACTAAATAAAAAGATGGCATGCTTCAGAGTAAATATCTAAAATGTCTGAAAATTGAAAATCACTTTAAGTGTTTCTTATATTAGAACATTCAGTTTTGTCATTAGTCAGCATTTTAGCATTATTCAGGGTTAATCAGCAGAGGTATATTCTGAATTTTTTTGACTCTTGCAGCTTTTCTTCTGACCCAGTTTTAAAATTTCTTCTATGTTAATTAACTATTACTTTTTGCCTGTAACTATATGTATATATATATATATATATATATATATATATATATATATTGTGTGTGTGTGTGTGTGTGTGTGTGTGTGTGTTGTGTATGCACGTGTGTATGTGTATTTGCCAATGAGGCACTATGCAATCATATATATATATATATATATATATATATATATATATATATATATATATATAAACAATTGAGTTCCTAATTGTTACATTTCTGAACATGGTACCACAGTAAACTTTTAATAACAATTACTTAAAATGCAAGGTCAATTTATGTTAATCATTAAATAATACTGAAACAAGTACAGAAGCCCTTCTATGCACTCCTAATAGAAGTAATATTTGGAAAAGAGAGGTTAGTAGGAAAGAGTCATGTTAAGTCAAGAGCAGTTAATAATGAGAAGACAGAGGATCTGTCAAGTCAAATCTCTATTCAGGAACTTGTTAATGAACAGAAAAATCTTTTATAGAAAGGGAAAGGAGATACACTAAGACAATGGACCCAAGTTTTCAATGTTAAATGAAGTCTTCCTCATCCATGAGTTATTCTCTTTCTCTCTTGCCCACAGTGTAAGAATCTCTGATCCCTTGTGGCTAATTTCAAATAGATACATTACTTTCCTGCAACTTCATTCACATGTTCTGTATTAGTTGTTGCATTGAACTGAAGATGACAAAGGGATCTAATAAAAATCAATGAAGGTTTTCAATGTCTAGATCATTTAGCTCTCAGTAGGGCCTCTCTAGAATTTCAAATTCTGAGGGGAAAAATGAGGCCTCTTAAAAGGTTTAGAGAAAGCACAGTCAGAAATTGTTCTGTCCAAGATAAATTCACCCCCAAAAAGCTGCCCTGTACAAACCATAGACAAAATGCATTTGGTACTAAATGTCTACTTTCTATAAATATAATGCTAACATACTGTCTATTTTTTTAACTCTCAGAAACATTTTATTCCCTTTTCACTTTTTAAAACCTATAAACCATTATTGTATCTATAGTTTGTGCTACAAAGTCTACAAAAATCTTGTATTATAGTACTCAAATATTTCTTCTAGCACTAAACATAAATCAGAAGGATATTTTTCTATGTTAGAGAGGAGAAATTTTGGAATAGCTATATTTTATCACACTATGCAAGAACCCATCTATTCCTGTAGCCAGATAGTATTAGTTATTTTGCACCAAAACAACATGTTCTTTTAAAGTAGTGGATTTGTTCTAGTACACTGTTATCTTCCCTGATAAACAGATTGAATCAGCAAGTATGACTAGGGTCCTAAGAATTTGCATCTGTAACAAGTTCTTGTTTGTGCTGATATTGGACCAAAATTTTAAAAATTGATACATGGATGAAAACAAAATGGGAAGAGATGAAAGTAACAATATGAAGGTATAGATTTTTTAAAGATTATTTTTATTTTTAGTTATATGTACATGTGAGGTTCTGCATGTGCATATGCAATGTGTGTGCAGGTGTCCACAGAAGCCAAAAGAGTGTATCAAATCTCCTGTAGCTACAGCTGTGGGTAGTTGTAGGCAACCCAGTGTGGGTGTTGGGAACCAAACTTGGGTTTTCTGAAAAAGCAGCAATTGTTCTTAACCACTGATAAATCTCTCCAGCCTCAAGACATATATTTTTAAATATATAGTGAAATTAGGGGAAAAAAAAGTTTTAGAGAAACTTGCACCATGTTGATGCTTCTGCCCAAAATAATTAAGCAACACTTTATACGGGACTGTAGTACCAGGAAACATTTGTGAACCACAAAAGACAACCAAGGAGCAGATTCTGATGCAATCGCTCTAGGGTCTCTTTATTTAACCTCAAGCTTCAGAGACACCACCATCTGGGAGGGCGCAGCTTATGTTCAGCTGTAGGTCAAGTTCTCAGGCTTTTTATCTTTTAAGATGGAGTCCAGTCTCAACACAGAGTAGGTGTGACCTCTCAAGACAAGATGCTTTTTAAATCTCTATTAAAGATGAGACAATAATGGAAATAAAACCTTGCAATACAACCTGGTATGAAAGAGCTTTCACAATGGAGATGAGGAATAAACAAACTGTTCTTTCTTATTTTTCTGATACTCTGATTCTATAGATCTCTCTCTCTCTCTCTCTCTCTCTCTCTCTCTGTGTGTGTGTGTGTGTGTGTGTGTGTGTGTGTGTGTGTGTTTAGGAAGAGACATATTACCTCTGTTGACAATTTTAGCATTATCAGCTGTGTTACTATTTCTTGGTTCCCCATCAGCAAGAAAGGTAGGATAGATCTAAGGGTGAGTAGCTGATTTCTCATCACATATCCCCTTAATTTTCCTCATCTTTCCTTCCTGCCTCAGAAAGTATTATTTTAGAATTTCTTCCTCATGTATCAAGGGAATTTTCTCAGAAAGATATAGATCACTGACCAATTTAATCTTAGAGACATCCTGATCATATCCTGTGTCTGATGAGGTTTGTTTTGTGGTTTTCTTATGATAATATAGGGGGCAAGCACATTTCATACAATTCTGAGGAGAGGAGGCAAACAAATTGTTTGAGTGGTTTCATGGATTAAGAGCATAAAAACTGTCATCTCTCATCCCCATATGTGTCCCTATTTCTATTTCACTTTTATTTTATATGATTCTTCTTGCTACATTAAATTTTGGGTCAGATCCTTGCTTAACTCTATGTACAAATATATTACCCATGTAAGGTAAGTTCATCTAAAGCTGGTGATTTTACACTTTCAAGATCTCTAAGGTAAAAATCAATAATTGATGTTAAGTATTTACAATTATGTCATTATTTATCAATATATTAGTAGTCAGGTTTTTTACTGTCCTTTCTCAGTGAAAGCTAAAAGTCTTCAGAGTCTAGATGAAATCAGCCAATTTTACCTTACTAGCTTATCTTTTTTGATAAGAATTGGAGACAAACACTGGTTAGATAGGATCAGAACTGGGATGCTGAAAGTGAACACTCCTAATTCTTGTCCATTTCTTTGAACAGAAGCTGGCAATGTCCTTGGTTCTGTCTTGGCCAAAAAAAAAAAAAAAAAAAAAAAAAAAGGCTATTGTTCCAGATCTGGTTTCTTGCCATGCTTTACCCAATTTACGTAAATGGAGTCAGTATCCCTGAACCTGTGGTTCTCAAAGACCCCACTTTTATGGCATCATTCTTATTTGAATCAGTCTCCCTTAGAGGCACTTGTATTCTAGAAAAATTAAGTTTTATGAATACATACCCTTCCTTGAAAATGAAACTTAAGCCCAAAGCAACAGCAATTTCCTGGTAGTTGATTGAACTTTTGGTCCATTTTGAAAAAATGGTCAATGAGGACAATTTGCCAAGGCCCTCCAGCCATGCACATATCTTGCTGTTCCTCATTCTTTATTCTTTAATTTTTGGGGTCATGTGGCTGAATCTGGTTTATTGCATCTGCTTGTCACCACAGAATTAGGCTTCTTATCTAGAACTCTGGTTATTCTATTATTTAGACATAAATTTCATGCTCATACATTCCTTGTTTCAGGTAAAATAAGAGCTTTTGCCATAAAAGATTTTTAAAATAGTCATTTTTAGGGAGGAGACTTGCAGAACACCAAGAGCATCTTACCTCCCAGTGGAAACATTCAAGGGCCCCATCTTGGAACCCTGTCCACTCATATAAGTTATATCTGCCTGCCACACCAGTTGGTCTGCCTGGGAAAACCAGTAGAGGTGAGAGGTGAGCTCAATCCCTGGAACTCTATTGTTTATCTTTGGCCTGGCTTCCCCCTGTCTGAAGGACCCTTCCAGGACCCCAAGAGCATCCTACCTACCTCTCACACATAAACCTTTGGGGGCCCTAAAACTAACCATGTTGGAAACTTGCAAGACCATCCATCATAGTTGGATCTGCCTACCAACCCAACTGGTCTGCTTCGGACAGCCTGCAGAGTTGGACCAACCCACCATCCCAGCTGAATCTAACTGGGTAATAACATACAGAGTAGGGTTCACCCTGGACAGAACCTGCAGAATGGGGTCTGTATGAGACACACCCAACACAGGAGTTTAAGTTTCCTGATCTCCATTGTCTGGCCGATGACATACCCTACCTTCCCAAGAAGTACTTTTTACCATCAGGAATATCCAGCCAACGTCAGATAAAACCAGATGCCTAAAAGATAGCATAAAAACACAAATAAGACCTAAGATAATATGGCACCATAAGAGTCCATATAGCCTGCTATAAACAAACCCTGAATTTCCTAATGAGACTGAAGCCCAAGAAGAGAATCTTAAATCCAGTCTTATAAAGATGATAGAGGTCTTTAAAGAGAGCATCAATAAATCCCTTAAGGAAATACAGGAAAATACAGGAAAATACAGTCAAACAGGTAGAGGCATTAAAAGAGGAAGCAAATAAATATAAAGAAATACAGGAAAATTTAATCAAACAGATAAAGGATAAGAATAAAACTGTCCAAGACCTGAAAAGGGAAATAGAAGCAATAAACACACACACACACACACACACACACACACACACACACACACACACACACACAGGCAATCAGGGTGATGGAAAACCTAAGAAAGAGAACAGGAGCTACAAATATAAGAATCACCAACAGAACACAGATGAAAAATGAAAGAGAGAATCTCAGGTATAGAAGATACAATAAAAGAAATCAATATATCAGTCAAAGAAAATGCAAAACCTAAAAAAGTCCATGATAGAAAAACATCCAAGAAATTTGGGACACTTAAAAAAATCCTAATAATAATAGGTATAGAAGAAGAAGATTTCCAGATCAAAGGCCCAAAAAACATCTTCAACAAAATCAAAGAAAAAATATTCCCTAACCTAAAGAAAGTGATACCTATAAAGGTGCAAAAAGCTTACAGAACACCAAACAAACTGGAGTAGAAAAGAAAATAGTCCCATCACATAATAATCAAAACAGTAAAATATACAGAAAAAAGGAAAGAATTTTAAAAGCAGCAAGGCAAAAAGGCCAAGTAGCATATAAAAAGAGACTTATCTGAATTGCATCTTATTTCTCATCTAAGACTCTAAAAGCTAGAAGGGACTGGGCAGAGGTCTTCCAGATGCTAAGAGACTACAGATGTCAGCCTAGACTACTATACCCAGCAAAACATTCAATCACCATAATTGGAAAAACCACGATATTCCATGACAAAACCAAATTCCAGCAATACATTTCAATTAATCTACAGAGGATACGAGAAGGAAAATTCCAGCCCAGTGATACTAGTTATACTCAAGAAAACACAAGAAATAAATAATTTAACACCATTAAAACAAATGGAAAAGAAAGAAACACACTCAAGTACCACAAACATCAAAATTACAGGAAGTAACAATCATTGGTCATTAATATCTCTCAATATCAATGGATTCAATTTTCCAATAAAAAAGACACAGGATAACAGAATGGATGCATGAATAGAAACCATCATTCTGCTATCTACAGGAAACACAACTCAGCAAAAAGAATAGTGATTATCTCAATATAAAGGGCTGGTAAAATGTTTTGCAAGTAAACATACACAAGAAACAACCTGGAGTAGCCATTCTAATATTTAATAAAACAGACTTCTAACCAAAAGTAACCAAAAGAGACAGGAAGGACACTAAATACTCAAAGGAAAAATCCATCAAAAACATGCAGTGGAACATGGAGAGCATCTTAAACAAATGGCGCTGCTCTAAACTGCATGTCTACATGTAGAAGAATGCAAATATATCCATATTTATCAACCCACATAAAACTCAATTCCAAATGAGTCGATGACCTCAATTTAAAACCATATTCACTAAATCTAATAGAAGAAAAAGTGGGAAACAGCTTTCAAAGCATTGACACAGGAAAAAAAATTCCTGAACAGAATACCAATCCCTTAGGCGCTAAGGTCAATAATTAATAAATGAGATGTCAGGAAACAGAAAAGCTTCAGTAAGGCAAAGGATACTGTCAACACGTCAAAATAGGAGCCTACAGATTGGGATTCAATTTTTGCTAATACTTCATCTGAAAGAGGGCTGCCAATATCCAAAATATATAGGGAACTCAGGAAGTTTGACTCCAAAAATCCAAATAACACAATCAAAAAATGGGGTACAGAACTAAAAAGAGAATTCTTGACAGAGGGATCTTGAATGCCAGAGAAGCACTAAAAATGAATGCTTGATATCTTTAGTTATCATCGAATTTCAAATCAAAATGAACCTGAGATTCCACCTTACACCAATCAGAATGGCTAATATTAAATACTCAGGTGACAGCACATACTGGAGAGGATGTGGAGAAAGAGGAACACTCCTCCATTGCTCATGGGAGGGCAAATTTGTAAAACTACTCTGGAAAGCAATCTGGCAGTTTCTCAGAAAAATTAGAAATAGTTCTACCTGAAGACCCAGCTATGCCACTCCTGAGAACATACCCAAAATATGCTTCACCATTCTCTACTATGTTCATAGCAGCTTTGTGTATAACAGTCAGAAACTAGAAGCAACCCAGATGTTCCTCAATGGAAGAATAGATACAGAAAATGTCATTCATTTACACAATGAAATACTATTCAGCTATTAAAAATGAGGGCATCATTACATTTTCAAATGAATGGAACTAGAAAATATCATCCTGAGTGAGGTAACCCAGACCCCAAAGGGCATGCATGGTATGTACTCACTGATAAGTGGATATTAGCCAAAAATTTCAAAATACTAATGATACACCCCACAGATCCAAAGAAATTAAACAAGGAGGAAGACCCAAGTGAGGATGCTCCAATCCCACTCAGAAGGGGGAGCAAAGTAATCATGGGAGGCAGAGGGAGGGATCTGAGTTATAGGGGAAATGAGAGGAATAGTGGTGACAGGATCAGGCATGGGGAGAGACAGGTTTGAGTCCCAGAGGGCCAGGAGAATGAATGAAAACATTCACATACCAGGAGTGGGGTTGGGGTGAAGTGGTTCTCTAGAAATTT
>JAJTUV010004193.1:0-32787 GCA_021653895.1 Mastomys natalensis | reverse complement strand
CTTGCCAACAAAATTTTTTTTGGGGGGGGGACAAATCCCCCCCCCTTTTTTTGTTTCAGCCTGACCTCCTAGGCTCTCCTGTCACCATCACCTAGTGTGCAGCACCTTGTAAGCTCTCTGCTTTCCCCGTTCTAAAATCTTTTTTTTTTGCACACCCCTAATTGCCACCCACTCTGTGGCTTTAATGACATCTATATACGGGAAATTTGCCAACTTTACATGTCAGCCTAGTTTTCTTTGAATCTTTATCCAGCTCTCAGGACCCCCCCTGCACCTCTTACACAAAAGACACTGTTTACTCCATTTTTTCCCAATTAAATAAAGAGAACCATCCTTCTGGGTCCCCTCTATTCTATATCCAACCCATAAACTCCTATTTTAAACTCTATCCATCCCAGTCTAAGCCACCACTCTCACGACTACTAGGACTATGCCTCTGACGGGCTTCACAAGTTTTTTAAATTCCAAACAGTCACCAAAGAACCTTTTCAAAGCGGTTGTTACATCACTCCACTGCCCAGCCCTGTGACGCTGCCTAAGGATCCTGATTTACCCCATAGGGCATGACCCACACCATGTCAGAGATTTTCATACTGGGCAGCTATCCAGGGTTTGGAGTCATTTAATTCCATTTCTGGAATCAGAAATGGCATCCTCTAGGTCTTGAGGGCAAGGAGGGTATCTGACTACAGAGTTAATGCTGGAGTTGGAGCGTTTGCCCTCTTTCTGCCAAGGAACAACTGGTTGACTGCAGAGTCTGTAGTCCCTGTCTCAGCCCTGATCCTGAAGGAGAGTAGGGATAGGTTTTAGGCTGGGACTTCGTGGACTCATCAGCTCCAAAAATGTCTGGTGAAGCCAAACATGTCTGGCAGCGACTATGGGCATTCTGCTTTCTCAAGGAGCTAACAACCCTGACTGATGTGCCCATTTTAAGTTGCCACCATTTTTTGTTCTTGCTGACCTGAGTCAATCTACCAACCTCCTTCATAGTCAGAGGCCAACAGAGGTCAGGAGGCTTCCTATCCATAGCAGGCAAATCCGTGGTGCCCACTGCCTTCTCTGTTAAGATTCCTAATTTCCCTGTCAGGCTCACACAGTTTTAGATGCTCTTCCCATTGGCTATAGTAGAATAGTAGTTTGGGTCTCAGGTAACACCATGTTCAATTTTCTGAGGTTCGCCAGACTGCTTTCCATAGTGGTTGTACCAGCTTGCAATCCCACCAACAATGGAGGAGTGTTCCTCTTTCTCCACATCCTCGCCAACATCTGCTGTCACCTGTGTTTTGGATCTTAGCCAATCTGACTGGTGTGAGGTGGAATCTCAGTGTTGTTTTCATTTGCATTTCCCTGATGACTAGGGATGCTGAGCACTTCTTTAGATGTTTCTCAATCATTCGAGTTTCCTCAGTTGAGAGTTCTTTGTTTAACTCTCTACCCCATTTTTTAATAGGGTTATTTGATGGTCTGGAATCTAGTTTCTTCAGTTCTTTGTATACCTTGGATATTAGCCCTCTATCAGATGTAAGGTTGGTGAAGATCTTTTCCCAGTCTGTTGGTTCCCGCTTTGTCCTGTTGACCGTATCCTTTGCTTTACAGAAGCTTTGCAGTTTTATGAGATCCCATTTGTCACTTCTTGATCTTAGAGCATACGCCATTGGTGTTCTGTTCAGGAACTTTTCCCCTGTGCCCATATGATCAAGGCTTTCCCCTATTTTCTCTTCTATTTGTTTCAGTGTAGCTGGTTTTATGTGGTTTGAATGGATGCGGACTCTTTCTTGGGATCCCCCTGCCTGGCTGTCAGCAGTGAGAGTTAATTTGATGTCTCCAGGCCCATCATCTCTGGATTGGCTGCCAACCTGCTGAATTGTTCATGGTCTACCTGGAGTCTATGGAGGACCCTGAAGGTTGACCATGCTGGCCATACTCTTAATCCATCTTTCATAGAGAGATCCTGCTCCCATCGTATACCTTTGATTTATACTGGGATACCTGTTTTGCAGAATTGGTAGCAATGTACATGGTGACAGCAGATTCTTGATTTTTCTACTTCAAGCCTCCTATGAGGGGAACATTCTTCTTCTTCTTCTTCTTCTTCTTCTTCTTTCTTCTTCTTCTTCTTCTTCTTCTTTTGTTTTTTGTTTTTTGTTTTTTTTTTTTCAAGACAGGGTTTCTCTGTGTAGCCTGGGCTGTCCTGGAACTCACTCTGTAGACCAGGCTGGCCTCGAACTCAGAGATCCGCCTGCCTCTGCCTCCCAAGTGCTGGGATTAAAGGCGAGCGCCACCACCACCTGGCTGAGGGGAACATTCTTGACCTAACCTAAGGTCAGATTGGACAGATTAGAGCCGTAAGACCGGTCATTTATGGAAGCATGACTCTGTCCTCCCTGGAGGGTGTGTACCATAGGGTAGGACTTCATGGGGGTTCATGCTTCCTTCTACCATGCCAGCATTTGGAAAGGCACAGTCTGACCGCCTGGGCCTGCCTCCACAGCTTCTGTGGATTTCTGTCTGTCTATACTCTTGCACACATATGCACACAAGTTACACAAGTATAAAAGTGGAGATTAGAGGTAGATACTGGGCGTCTTCTTCAATTTTCCCTTCTGCCTATTTTTACCAGAAGGTTAAGATGGAAATTTCTGCCAGCATGGACTGTGTTCCTCAAACTGTGAGCCAAAATGAACCTTTACTTTAAGGTGAGCTTGTCAGGTGTTTTGTTATAGCAGCTAGTAACTAATATATACATGCAATTCGGAAATGGTGCCATATGTCTACAATTCTAGCCCTTGGGAGATGGAAACAAGAGGATCAGGAGCCCAAGGTTATCCTTGGCTACACACTGAGGCCCTCTGGGCTACATCAGACCTAACTCAAAAAAATAAAAGATAAATAAATAATAAAATGAACAGGGCATATAGTAGGTGCTCAATGAATATCTGTTGAATAGTTGTTAATGTATTATATTCTTTTAACAGCCTCTGATTTTGTTTCATTGATTGACACAGTTTTCTAGTGGTCAATCATCATAAGAGAGAAGACAATACTAAAATATAAAACTGCCATGGAAGATTAGGGAGTGTCCTTAGATAAGTGGCCAAGAGACAGTAATAAATGGGCCAACTGTAGGGTGTCATGTATGTTCTGCAGAAACACAGTGGGTAGTACTTAGCCAAGGCATGCTCGCCCAAGAACACTGGGGGATGGAGCACAATACAATACTTACATTACATGAAAACTATACAGATCACAAAGGGAAGAGTGGTCACGAGTGGGAGATAATGTGAAAAGGCAACAGGACCTGTGTCTTGTAGACCCGGACAGAATTAAGAGCTGCTGGAGTCAGGATCAAGTGGGAATAAACTAGAAAGATAGGGACTGGGGAGATGTTTCAGCAGTGAAGAGTGTTTACTGCTCTGGCAGATGCCCAGGGTTCAATTCCAACACCCCATGGTGGTTCGCAACCATCTGTAATTCCAGTTCCAGATCTAATCTGCTCTTGTAGACTACATGAGCAATGCACACACAAGATACACATGCACACAAACAAACACTCACACACTAAAATAAGTAAATAATCCTTTTAAAACATTATAATAGAAAAATAGATGGTGGCAGTTTGGGACCATGCACACAAACAGCTTAAAACATCTCTGTCTTGTGCTAAGTGTATCCTCGTTATTAAATCTTCACAAAAGAGATATTAAACTAACTCTAAAACCTTGGTTAGCCACTTCTCACCTCCTCACCAAAAAGTAGCCAGTTAGATTATTCCTTACATAGGTTCTGTCATGGAAGACTACAGGCATCCTCAGAAGCTTACTAGTTAGAGCCTTCACACATCATTTCTCCAGGTCTGGACTCAGGTCCTGCTTCATTCCATCGACAAGCCCCTGTGGCTTCCCCAGGCGTTCTAGCTAGACACACACTAACGCACACATGTGCACCTGTGCGGGTGTCACTCTCTCTCTTACTAAATCCAGACTCCTTCCGTCTTGAGCCCCACACATCTCTGCTATGAAGACAGATGGCCCAGACCAGGACTTCGGCTGCCCATGCCAATCAGTAGCCAATCTGAAGTTTCAATACAGAAGTTCAAGCTCCGCATACAGTCTTCTGGATGCTTCTCTGTTACAAAAGTACAACTGTTTATTCCATGTCTAAAACCCTTTTGTTCTTTTATTCTATAACAGTGATTCAGAACAAACTCTATTAACTTAAGTCAGTATTCACGACAAAAGTCCTTGGTAATTCTAACCCTCAGGTTGGTTTTCATCCCTGACAAGTTCCTTTACTCCAGGAAACTAACAGCCCTTTTTATCTAACTAAACCTGCCAACTAGGTAAAAACTCAAAAGGAGAGACAAAAAGACAGTGGGAGACATTGACATCCTGGCTGAAGAGTTCTCTAGACACTTACCTGAAACTGGTTAATAAAAGGTGCTATGTTTAGCCCAAGAGTGTGCTCTGTCCCTTGAACAGCACTCTCTTCTACCAGCGTCTGTGACTGCACAAGCATCCCAAACATCAGCACGTACTGGGGGAAGATCTTACCTCCAGACTGCAGTAAACACCTGAAAAGGGGCAAACAGTTTAAAAAGCCTTTTAATTCCCTGCATTAGATATATAGATATAAGCAAGCATCGTGAATTAATGAAGTATAGATGGTATGTAGTCTGGTAGACCTTGTCACTATTGGCTAGCTGCTCAGAATTTAAACCACTAGGAATAATTGCCCAAAAAGTCATATTTGGACTGTTAACTCAGGAGACAGACTAAGGTAAAATCTTTTTTTTTTTTTTTTTTGGTTTTTCGAAACAGGGTTTCTCTGTGTAGCCCGGGCTGTCCTGGAACTCACTCTGTAGACCAGGCTGGCCTCGAACTCAGAAATTCGCCTGCCTCTGCCTCCCAAGTGCTGGGATCAAAGGCGTGAACCACCACCGCCTGGCTGGGTAAATTCTTAATAACAGGCCACAATCATTAATGGTGAACGATCCATACATGGAAATCAAAATGCTCCAAAATCTAGCACTTTTTGAACACTCATACAATAAGGTATATGGGAAATTCTATATATGACTTCATGAATAGGTTTCCATAAAAACACAAGTACACAAAAAATACTGTGAGGTTGCTTTAAGACTGTATATAAGATGTATATGAAACAGGAATAAATAACATGTATAGACCTAAGCCTTCTCCACACGCTATCACAGTGTGTACGTAATCAGCTGCAACCCTGCTGGTCCCGAGCATTTCAGGCAAGGTCAACGTCTGACGGAGAAAAAGGTCTCATCATCACTAGGAATGGCTTAGTGCAGGAGGGTATAAAGTGTGTGGTAAGTTCCTTAAACTATTCGGCAACTTCTCTGAACTTCTGAAATGATTCATTCTCTATAAAGGATTAAACCCTCCAAATGCAAATATATATGTAAACTGAAATAGTCTAGGAAGGAAAGCAAAAATTAACAGATGCCTCTCACACCAAGTGCCCTTACAGCAACCACACTTCCGTTCCCCTCACTGTCCCATTGGTGCCACAGGAATGGCATTGACAGTACTGCTACGGCATAGAAAGCACTTTATGCAGCCTGTACCTGGACAGAGATTCATGAGCAGGAGTCAAGTGCCTGGTGGGAAGCCGGCACTCCCTGCATGTGGGGACCAGGCGCTCCTGTGGTAAGGACTTGGAGGCCATGCCAAGGCACAATCGGTTCCCACAAGGGCCAGGCACTAACACTAGAGTGTGCATAGAACCCTGGGATGAGATAGGATATAGGGAATTGCTGAGGCTATTCATGGGCATTAGAATATTTATACGATTGATCTTCAGTGATTTATATGATTCATATGATTTATATGATTGACCATCAATGCTGTGTAGGTCTTCAAGGTGATCCCTGCTGTGGTGGATGGAGTGTTCCTACCCAAGCATCCTCAGGAGCTGTTGGCCTCTAAGGATTTTCACCCTGTCCCCAGCATCATTGGTATCACCTCAGATGAATATGGCTGGATAGTCCCCAAGGTGAGACCTACTTCTACCCCCTGAGAATATAATCTCAAATGGTGGGTTGTGTGAACTTAGAGATACATTGATGTATTCCAAATCATCCAATACTTAAGACTATCCTCTGCCTCCCAGTCCATGGGCCTTGACCGTATCATAGAGAAGATAACCAGAGAGACCCTGCCAGCTGTTCTGACGAGCACAGCAGCAAAGATGGTGAGAGAGACCTTGGCTCCTGTCCTGATAGAGAAGATTCCTGTATATTTTTCCCAAATGACATGCCCAGAAATAAATAAAGTGTATGTGTGTGCATCTCTGTGTGAGTTTTGTGGGGAATCAATGCAGAGTTTCTACTTTTGCCCCTAGATCCCGTTTTATTGCTGTTCACATTCCTCACTTAGAACCTGCTGCCTGCCTGTCATCATTCTTCCTGATTCCCCCTGGTATAGATGCTGCCTCTGGAATGTAGTGACCTACTAATGGAAGAGTACATGGGGGACACTGAGGACCCAGAGACTCTCCAAGCACAGTTCAGAGAGATGATGGGGGACTTCATGTTTGCAATCCCTGCTCTCCAAGTGGCACATTTCCAGAGTGAGTACATCTGGGACTAGAGCAAGTAAGGGAGTGCTCAGATCTGTGGGACCCAGGTGAGCTCTGCAGTGTCCAGGCCTATGTCTTGGTCAGTTCTCTGATGGCAGGCAGTTTTCCCCCACTAAATCTCTCTTTCTAGTGTAAAGGCTGGCATGCTATCCAGGTCTAGAAGAGGAAACATGTTACTTACCCTCAGTGTCTTGTCATCTATACAACTGGGAAAGCCAGGGTCTCTGTTTATCAAAGGTTTTCCATGTCCAGTGCTCCAGTCTGGATCTCACCACTCAACTGTGATTCCAGATAACTGTAGAGCAAGGTTTCTTGTCACCAAAGGTTAGACAGATAAATTCCATGTGAGAAATCATGTCAACATGTGACCTCTCTTCCAGGTTCCCACGCTCCTGTGTACTTCTATGAGTTCCAGCATCTGCCCAGCTTCATCAAGCATGTCAGGCCATCCCATGTGAAGGCAGACCATGGGGATGACATTCAGTTTTACTTTGGCATGGATTGTAAGTCTTTCATGTTTTCCTAGAGCTAAATGGAGCATCAGATGTATTCCTGAACGATTATTGAGCTCTCTGTCCAGTTGGTGAAACTGAGAGTTTGGGAGGGGGACAAGAGAAGTGTTCCCCATATCCAAGCTTTAAAAATATCCCCAGGCTCCTCCTGTTAAAAGGTTCTAGATTTAGAATATAAACCCTTCCTAGTTTGGCTTGCATTAGAAGGAATGGGAGCACACCGCTGTAGAAATGAACCTGAGAAACATCAAGTAGTGCTTTTGATCAATCCTGTATTCTGAGTGGGAGGGAAGAGGGTATAAACCAGGCCCAAGGTTTGCCCTCAGGCTGTGGTTTCTGTAGGAGAGCATGAGTTGGCACCTGCATGAGGAGGCTAGCACTTGGTTCTCCTTCTGTCTGCAGTTGACTTCACTGAGGAGGAGAAGCTGCTGAGCAGGAGGGTGATGAAGTACTGGGCCAACTTTGCAAGAAATGGGTGAGAATATACCCCATTCTCAACCTCATTATGGTCGAGTCTAATATGTGCCCCATTAATATGAATGGATCTTTAATTACATGATAGTCTTCAGCCCAGGGTACACTTAGGCAGATACCTTCTTACTTTCAGTTACTATTCATCCCACAGAGACTGGGTGGTTGAGTCACAGTACTATGATAAATCTAAAGAACAGTTTCTTTAGATTGTACCGCTGAGAGAGAGACACAAAACTAGCCATCTGCCTTTGCTGCACATGTAGTAGACACTGGTGGTGACACTTGTGGCTATATCAGTACACCAGTCCATCTGTCCCCTGAGGCCCTTGGTCTGCTCATCCTCTGCCTTCAACAAATAGTGGATCAGGCTTTGAATCAGAGAGATCTTCATTCTTCCTTGCTGACTGGCATATCCACAGGAACCCCAACAGCGAGGGTCTACCCCACTGGCCCATGTTTGACTATGATGAGCAGTATCTGCAGCTGGACACCCCGCCTGCTGTGGGCCGAGCCCTGAAGGCCAGAAGGCTGCAGTTCTGGACCAAGACTCTGCCCCAGAAGATCCAGGAGCTAAAGGGTTCTCAGGACAAGCATGCAGAGCTGTAGCGTCCTGTGTCAGGAAAGGTGTGTGATGTTGAGAGCAGATGGGATAATTCTGAAGTTACAAAGTCCATTGATCTATGATCATTTGTTGCAACAGGAACATAAGCATTTCTGACCTCGGCCTTTGCTCTTTCAGACATGGATGAAAACCACTCTGTGTGTTATTCCTTATCATTCTGGACAAACTTTCATTAGAGTCAATAAAAGCTCTCATAACAGTGTGGATGTGTGAGCCCCAAAGTACCCCATCTTCTTTAACCCTTCCCTGGACTAGGATCTCTCTTCCTTCCTTCCTTCCTTCCTTCCTTCCTTCCTTCCTTCCTTCCTTCCTCCTTCCTTCCTCCCTTCTTTCCTTTCTTCCTTCCACTATCTTCTCCCCATCCTCAGTCTCCTCTTCTCCAAGTACCAGACCCTGTTCAAATGAAGTGGATGTTTCAGGGACTGTAGATCACAGGAGATTGGTTGCATCAAATTCTCTATCCTCTCTTATCAAGTTCACATTTTCTCATATTTATGATTATTAGAAATTCTACTTTATCTAAGTGTTTTTCTCTTCAGACTTCTGTTCCTATAAGATCATTAACTACAGATATGACTTATAGTATCTGTGTCCTCAGATGTGTGGGTTGAGATAGGAGGATTCTGTAAATCTGAGGTAAGATATCAAGACACACATCTCTGAAGCAAAACAAAAATCACAACTTCAGTAACTTACAACAGCAGTAACAAATGTACAGTCTTATAGATTGTGAAATTCAGGGTCAAGATGTCCATAGATTTGCTGTGTGGTGGGAAACAGTTCTCTGGGAAATCAGTCTCAAGGATTCCTTCTTGCGCCCTCTCCTGGTAGGATGTGCAAACAAGACCATTGCAAGGATACTATTAAGTCCTTGCTGACTTGAACTGGGGTCAGAGAAGACCTTCCTCTCAGTGAGACTGACCACTTAGGATGTTTCCATTCAATATGCACAGTACTGATTGAAGTTCCTATTGCCAGCATGTTTCTGCTCATCAGCTTTAAGAGACACTCAGAATATGCTCTAGACTTTTAATAATTATCTTATTTGTGATAGCTTGGGTGTGGATTGTTTTTATGGTGCTAGGGTTGATCTTAGGACTTGTGCCCGTTAGACAATGGTTCCACCCATGAACTACACCATCAGACTAGTGTGGATTGTTTAATGCAATTGGATTATTCTGTTTTAGGTGTAAGGTTGACAAGCCATGAGTAAGTTCTAGGCTTCCCTCAGGCCCTTTTCCTGCCATTCAATATCTTAAACTCTGCTTCAGAGTAAAGATGACATTACTTTTCTTACCATCCTGGGACAGGTCTCAAATCCAACATAACTAGAATGTTTTGTGACTGGTTAGGTCACTGCACGTAATGTTTTTGTTTTGTTTCATTGTAGAACGCCATCCAAGTGTGCACACACAACAGACTTTATCCAATTACCAGTCTATGCAAATGGTTGTCCTTGGTAACTAGCTCTTCTTTCCGGAGACATGGTTTCTATATAGCCCAGGAGGGGCCTGAACACATGGTCTCATTGTCTTGCCTTCCTGAGTGGTTGGATTATAGAATTATAGGTCCAATCATTCCAGGTTTGGATTTTAATAAGTTGTATGGACATTTTCACACATGATGTCAGGTGATCACATGTATTAAAATTTTGAATTTACAACCAAGAGCAGAACTGCTAAGTCATGAGACACGTGTTAAGCATTTGAAGCAGTTGTTAGGCTAGGGTGGTAGACAGTGGTAGACAGCTGCCCATATATTTACAAAGCCCTGGGCACCATAAAAATTAAAATAAATCCAGACCAGACAAAGTAGGCTTTCAATCCTAGCCACTCAGGGAGCTAAGAGGCTGGGAATCAAAAGGTAAGACCTGTGTGAGATATAGAGTAACTCCAAGCAAAACTGGAAAATTTAGTTGTGGTCTGTCTCCACATAAAAGTACAAAAAATGACCCATAGGTGGAGACTGAGCATACTATTTTTTAAATTATTAATTATTATATTTACTTAAATTTCAAAAGTCCCCCTTCCTGGTTCCCCCTTCATAAACCCACACCCCATTTCCCCTTCTCCCTTGCCTGTAAGACTATGCTCCCCCACCCACCTACCCACTCCCACTTCTCCCCTTTTGCATCCCCCTTCTCTGGGACATTAAGCCTCCAAAGAACCAAGTACAACTCCTCCGACTGAGGCCAGACAAGGCAGTCGTCTGCTACGTATGTAGCTGGGGACATAGACCAGTCCATGTAATCTCTTTCATTGGTGGCTTAGTCTCGATGCTCTGAGGGGTCTAGTTAGTTGACACTGTTGTTCTTCCTATGGGGAATCCCCTTCAGCTCCTTCACTCCTTTCCCTAACTCTTCCACATGGGTCCTCAGGCTTGGTCCAGTGGTTGACTGTGTCTTCATCAGTCTTAGTCAGGTGCTAGCAGAGCCTCTCAGAGGGCAGTCATCCATGGTTCCTGTCTGCCAGCACATCTTGGCATCTGCAATAGTGTCAGGGTTTGGTATCCCAAGGTGGGGCAGTCTCTCCGTAGCCTTTCCTTCAGACTTTGCTCCATTTTTTTGTCCCAAGATTTCTTTTAGCTAGAAAAATTTCTGGGTTAAATTTTTTGAGATGGCTGGGTGGCCCGATCCCTCTACAGGATGCCATGTCTATCTACTAGAGGTGGTCTTTTCAGGTTTTATATCTCTGATGGTGGTCATTTCAGCTAATGTCATCCCATTGGGTCCTGGGCGTGACTGAGCACACCTTTAAACCAGCATTTGGGAAGCAAAAACAGGTACATTTCTGAGTTCTGGTCCAGCCTCTTCTACAGAGGGAGTTCCTAAATGATCAGGGCTACGTAGAGAAAGACTGTCTTGAAAAAAAGTACAAAAAAAAGAATCTAAAAGTTTAATTTTAATTAGTGAGCTTTAAAAGAAAGGGACATATAAAAAGGAAGAGGAGAAATGAAGAAAGAGAAGGAGGAGGAGGAAAAGGAAGAGGAGGAAGAAGAGTAGGAAGAAGAGGAGGAAGAGGAAAAAATAGCAGCCTACATATAAACTGGGAAAAGATTTTCACCAACTCTACATCTGACAGAGATTCAATATCCAAAATATATAAAGAACTCAAGATGTCAGAACCAAAAACCCAAATAATCCTATTTTAAAAATGGGTACAGAGCTAAACAGAATTCTCAACAAGGGAATACTTATAGAAATGTTCAACATCCTTAATCATCAGGGAAATGCAAATCAAAACAACTCTGAGATTCCAGCTTGCACCCATCAGAATGGTTAAGATCAAAATCTCAAGGGAGAGCACATGCTGGTTAGGATGTGGAGTAAGAGGAACACTCCTCCAGTGCTGGTGGGAGTGCAAACTTGTACAACCACTCTGGAAATCAATTGGGCCTTTTCTTAGAAATTGAGATAGTACTACCTCAAGACCCAGCTATACCACTCTTGGGTATACACAAAAGATCCTTGACAATCCCACAAGGATACTTGTTCAACTAGGCTCAATCAGCTCTATTTGTAATAGCTGGCAACTAGAAGGAACCCAAATGTCCCTTATCTGAAGAATAGGTAAAGAACATGTGGTTCATTTACACAGTGGAGTACTACTCAGCTATTAAAGACATCATGAATTTTGCAGGGAAATGGATGGAACTAGAAAATATTATCCTGAGAGACGTAACCCAGAACTAAATGGACATGCATGGTATATACTCATTTATAAGTGGATATTAACCAGAAAGGACAGGATAATCATGCTATAATCCACAGATCCAAAGAAGAACAAGGAGGGCCCAAAGGAGATGCTTAGATCTCTATCAGAAGGAGAAATAAAGCAGATATTGAGTTGGATGGATGGAGAGAACTAGGTGGGAGAGGGAAGGGGAGGGGAGCTTAGCTGAAGGGTGATCAGGTATAGGGAGGGTAGGGGAGAAGAATGGAATTTGGTGGTGGTGGGGCATCCCAGAGACCTGGGAGGGGAGGAGGCCCCAGGTAGTGTATTGGAGTGACTCTGAGACTCCTAGCAGTGAGGGATATGATGTTTCAAGTAGCCACTTCCTGTTGCCAGGAAGGATTCCCAGTGGAGGTATAAGAACAGTGACACATAAAACCTTCCAAAATGTTGCTGTTTAAAGATGTGCAGGGTCAAAGATGGAACAGAGACAGAAAGAATGTCCAACCCAAGGACTAGCCCTTATTGAGACCCAGCCTATGGGCAAGAACCAATCCCTGACCTATTAATGATACTGTGTTATGCTGGCAGTCTGCCATAATTGTCCTCTGAGAAGTTGAACATGCAGGCAATGCAAACAGATACAGTGAGCCACAGGCAACATTAGATGGAGCTTGGGGAGTCTTGCAGAAGAGTTGGGGGAAGACCTGAGAAACCCAAAGAAGACAGAGATGTTACAGGAAGACCAAAAGAATTAATTAAACTGAACCCTTGGGTACTGCCAGCGATTGAACCAGCAACCAAAGAACATACATGGGCTGGGTCTGGGCTCCCCGCATGTATTTACCCGATGAGTAATTTGGTCTTCATGTGGGCCCCCCAACAACTGGAGGGGAGGCTATCTGTGTTACCTGCTTCTGGAGCCTGTTCCCCCAACCTTGTCTGGCCTCAGTGGGAGAGGATGCACCTACTCCTGCAGTGACTTGACCTGCCAGAGTGAGGTGATACCCAGGGAAGGCCTCCCCTTCTCAGAGGAGATAGGGAAGGGGGATTGAAGGAGGAACTGTGACAAGGGGACAACGAGGAGGAGGTGGATGTTGGGATTTAAAGTGAATGAATGAGCAAATAAATAAATAAATGTATAAATAAATGAAAAAGAGGAGAAGGCAAACAATGAAGAGGAGGAGGAAAAAGAGATGGAATAGAAAGAGGAGCACTTGAATGTCTTTCTTCCAGCTGTTCAGGCCTGCTAGACCTGGTCAGGCACTTGAGTGTCTGTCTAGGGACCCACCCTGGCAGGTGTGGCTGAGTGGAGGCTTGGGAGTCTTTCTTCCAGATGCCTGGGCACAAAAGGCAATTGAGTGTCTTTGTCATGGTCAACCCACCAGCTGGCCTGAGTTTTATTTTTTAATCTACTTTTAATCAAGCTGTTATAAACATTTCAAGCATGAGTTTCTGTGACATATACAGAAACTTTCACATCCTTGGGCTAGAAATGTGAAAGTAGACTTGCTGAATCAAAGCGTGTCTAACTTTTGAAGAAAATGCCAATCTGTATTTCATATTGACTACACCACTTCACATTTGTTCCAGGCGTGAGTGAGGACACCAGTGACTCCATGTCTTTGCCAACACTGATTATCTAACTGTGTAGTAATGGTGTCCATTTATAACTCATTGGTGGATTTTTTTTCTTCCTCCCATATAGAAAGTTTTTGTATTGTGAGGAGCAATTTTCAACCTTTTAACTCTTCTTTTCTTTTTCTTTATATTTATTTCTTCTTCTTTAAATACTCTCTTATGGAAAATAAATTTTTTCTCATATAAAATACTCTAATTACCATTTCCTCTCTTTCAACTCCTCCCAGTTCCTCCTCTTCTCATCTCCATCTGGATTCATGCCCTTTCTGTCTCTCATTAGAAGTGAACAGGCTTCAAAGAGATAATATTGAAATATATTAAAAATAGGACAAAAAAAAAAAACAAAAAAAACCCTCACAAAACCACTACCTCAAATTTGGACAGGAAAACCAACAAAAGAGAAAATCCAAGAGAAGGTACTAGAATCAGAGACACACTCATCCACACACTAAGGATTCGAATAAAAACACTAAACCAGAATATATACTGAGAAAACCTGGTGCAAAGTTGTGCCGGCTGCTCCAGCCTCTGGAGTTCTGTGTGCTTTGATTGTGTTGATTTAGAGGGTCTTGTGTTCTTGGTGTCCTCTATCCCTTCAAGTCTTACAGTCTTTCTGCCTCCTCTTCTGCAGGGTTCCCTGGTCATTGAGGGAAGGGATATGAGGAATATGTCTCATTTAGGTCTGAGTGCCCCAAGGTCTCTCACTGTAATGTCTGGTGAGTGTCTCTCTATTTTTTCCCATTTGCAACAGCAGAACGTTTCCCTGATGATAGCTGAGGAAGGCATTGGTCTATGAGTACAGCAGAATATCATTAGGAGTCATTTAATTACTCCGTTTTTTTTTTCTTTAGACCAGGAAGATTTCTGTTTTACTCTAGGTCTTTGGAATATCAAGTCTCTGGTTCTTGGACACCAACCATGTTGAGTATGGGTTGAGTATGGGTTCTCATGGAATGGAACTTAAGGAAAAGCACATATTGGTTGGTCACTTCTACAGCTAGGTGCCACCATTGCCCAAATAGAACTTGCAAGAAGGAAACCATTGTAGATCACAGGGTTTGTGGCTGTTTTGACACTTGTATACCACTGGAGAGTACCTTTCTGTACCAAAGACGTTAATGTTGGAGTGAGCGCACTACGCAGGCACCAGCTGGACCTCTCTGTGTTCTTTAGATGTTGCCTTCAGCAGTGAGATCTTGCTGTCAGTTTGTGAAGAGCAAACAGCTCAGCTTGTTTGAGGATTACCCTGGCACTTTTTTTTGGCTAACAACCCAATTACAATTGAGTTAGATGTAACTTGATCTTGATACTTGAAGCTTCATTTGGTGACAAAAGATGGCCAGCTGACACTCTGTCTCCCCCATTATTTGACAATTTCTTTAAGATCACCATCATATACGTACATACTTTAGAAAGTATTTACTGTGTTAGGTTTCCATACTAACATTAAAATACCCTTTAGCTTTGTCTGTCTCTCCCTGTATTCCCTCCTCCCACACCCTGCTCACCCTCATCACTTTAACCTCCAATTCCTTCTCTGCTTCCATCCATACTGATCTATTACATTGTCCTTTCCTAACGAGATCACTCTGTTCCATCTCGTCTCATTCTCTGTTCCCAACCTCTATGGTTCACTGGATATTATCATTGACTATATAGCTAATTTCTATATATAAGCAATTACATATAATACCTGATCTCTGGATCTGGATTGGATACTTCAGCCAGGTTGATATATTCTAGTTCCATCTAGTTGCTTGCAAATTTCAGGATGTCATATTTTTAAACAGCTGAGTAATACTCCATTGTGCAAATGTACCACTTGTCTTTATCCATTCATCTGTTGAGGGACATCTGGGTTGATTCCAATTTCATGCAATTATGAATAGAGCAGCAATGAGCATGGTCAAGTAAGTCAGCGTCTCTGTGGCAGAATGAATCATCTTTGGGTATATGCCCTAGAGTGGTATAGCTGGATCTTGATGTAGACAGGTTCCCATCTTCCCTAGGATCCACCACTCTGATGTAGTAAGGCCTGTACAGGGCTTCACTCCCACCAGCAATGGAGGAGTGTGCCTCTTACTCCACATCCTCACCAGCATGAGCTGTCCCTTGTTTTGTCAGTCTTAGCCATTGTCACAGGTGTAAACTGAAACCTCAAAGTAATTCTGAGTTGCATTTCCCTGATAGCTAAGAGTGTTGAAGTTTGCTTAAGTGTTTCTCAGCCATTTGGATTTCCTCTATTGTGAATTCTCTGTTTGATCTGTATCCCATTTTTAATTGGGTCATTTGCTTCTTTGATCTTTAGTTCTTGAGATCTTTATATATTTTGACTATTAACCCCCTGCCAGATGTGTAATTGGTAAACATTTTATCTCATTCTGTTGGCTGTCTCTTGTCTGAATAACAGTGTCCTCTGCCATGTGAAGCTTCTCTGTTCCATGATGACCCATTTAGTAAATGTTATCTTAGTGCCTGGCTGATGGTGCTCTGTTAAAAAACTTTTCTTTCCCAGTTAGTTCAGGGTGTTCCCCCACTTTCTTTTCTATCAGATTCAGTGTATCTGTTTTTTTTTTTTGTTGTTGTGTTGTTCTTGTTCTTGATGATGATGATGATGATGATGATGGCTTTGATTCACTTTCAGTTGAGTTTTATGCTGGGTGATAAATATGGACTTAATTGGATTTGTGTACATACATACATCCTCTTGACCAGCCCCATTTGTTGAAGATGTCTTTTTTCCCCAGTGTGTACTTTTGGCCTCTTTGTCAAAAATCATGTGTCCATAGGTGTGTGAACTTATGCCTGGGTCTTCAATTCATTTCATTCATCCCCACCTGGGCATCCATCCCACATGCTGCCACCAAACCCAGACACTATTGCTAATGCCAAGTAGTGCTCTCTGACAGGAGCCTCATATAGCTGTCTCCTGAGAGGCTCTGCCAGAGCCTGACAAATACAGATGCAGATGCTTACAGCCAACCATCAGACTGAGCACAGGGATCACAATAGAGGAGTTAGGGGAGGACTGAAGGAGCTGAAGGGGTTTGCAACCCCATAGGAAGAACAACAATATCAACCGGCCAGATTGCCACCCCCCACCCCGCCAGAGCTCCCAGGGATTAAACCACCAACCAAAGAGTACACATGGAGGGACCCATGGCTCCAGCTAAATACGTAGCAGAGGATGGTCTTGTTGGGCATCAGTAGGAGGGGAGGCCCTTGGTCCTGTGAAGGCTAGATGTCCCAGTATAGGGGAATACTAGGGTGGTGAGTTGGGAGTGTGTGGGTGGGGGAGCACCCTCATAAAGCAGGGGGAATAGGGGTGGGATGGGGGTTTGTGGAGGGGAAACCAGGAAGGGGGAAGGGATAAGATTTTTAAATGTAAACAAATAAAATAACCAATAAAAAATGTGTCTTATTTGGTACCAATAGCATAACTGTCTTTATTGGAGCTGGTTGAGTGTCAAATATCCACATCCATTTCTTATCATCAACCAAGCTTTCTCATGTCTAACAATAATTTATAACACATCTGATAAGCAGCAGACCTGTTGCCTCCATCATTTTCAAGCTGCCATTAAAAAAGGATATATTATGATATGTGTATGCATGTGTATGTATCATTCCATGTGTAGTTTATAAACAATAGAAATGTGCTTATAATTGTGGAGAGCACGAAGCTCAGGGTTGAGGTACCAGCATATGTGCTTGGTCATGAGAGCTAGCTCTCTTTGCCAAAGATGCAAAGTTGAATCTTGTGTCTTCAACTGGGTAGACAGGATAAATAATCGTGTTCAAGATCTGGACACATTGTGTTCATGTATGAAACTACCAAAGAATAAATAAAACCCCAACATTATGGAAATACAGCTTAGTGGTACAGTACTTATCTAGAGTGTGAAGACCTTAGATACAGTTCTCTGTACTGGCTTTTTCAGATCTCCTGAAATAATTCCTAAAGACCAAACTCATACTAACATCCCATTGGAGAGGAGGTTTCACCGTAGGCATGTGATACATCAACTTTCAGAACATAGCACTTAGAGGTCCCCATAACAGCCACCAAGGTTGGAACAACGGAGAACAATTCTATACGTGTGTTTGTAGATCAAATGTCACCTGTGATTGATATTTAAAACAATCTATTGTCGGTCCCAAGATGGAAAGAAGTGTATAAGTTTTATTAGAAATAGGTCTGGGTATCGATTAGCTTTTTGAGCCTGAGGGGGGCTTTTCTCTCTCTCTCTCTCTCTCTCTCTCTCTCTCTCTCTCTCTCTCTCTTCTGTACATCTATGCATGCTTGTGTCTATGTATGTGTGCCTATGTATGTGTGTATATGTGTGTATGTGTCAATTTTGTGTGTGTCTATATGTGTGTGTTAGGGACACCAACCCACCCAGAAAACCTTTCACCCAAAATTTGTCCTGCCTACAAGATATACAGGGAGAAAGATGAAGCAGAGATTGAGGAAATGGCCAACCAATATCTGGCCCAATTTGAGACCCACCTCACAGGAGAGCGCAAACTCCAGCACTATAGGAGCCTATCATATCTATCTTCTGAGAGGCTTCATCCATCAGCTTTTGGAAACAGATGCAGAGACCCACAACCAGACATTAGGCAGAGCTCAGGAAGGCTTTGTGGAAGAGCTGGGGGCAGGGGAGGATTAAGGATTGAGAACCTGGGTGGTGGGCCAGTCAAGGACTACATAAGAAGACCAGCAAAGTCAACTAATCTGGGCCTATGGGGACTCACAGAGACTGAACCACCAACCAAAGAGCATGCATGGACTGGACCTAGGCCCCTGACACATATGTAGCAGCTGTGCAGCTTGGTCTTCATGTGGGAACCCCAACAATTGGGGTGGGGGCTGTCTGACCTGGACTCTGTGGCCTGCCTTTGGATCCCTTTCCCCTAGGCTAGGCTGCCTCATTGGGAGAGGATTAGCTTAATCCTGTTGAGACCTGATAAACCAGGGCAGGTTGGTACCTGGGGGCAGTGTGAGGATCCCTTCTCCTCAGAGAAGGGAAGGGGGAAACCAGGGAAGGGGGGGGGAGAATGGGACTGGGAGAAGAGGAGGGAGGGGGCTGTGATCATGATGTAAAGTGAATAAATAAGTAAATGGATGGAGAAAGATATTTTATATTATCTAAAGCTGTTGTGAAAGATATTTCCCTGATAAAGAAAGATATTTGTCTTTGTATATAGGAGGGCAACTGAGTTTTGTGAGTTAATTTTGTATCCAGCTACTTTGCTGAAATGCATACTACTATATCATCTGAAAGCACAAGTGCTTTGACTTTTTCCTTTCCTAATTCTAATCCCTTAATCTCCTTCAGTTGTCTTAGTGCTCTAGCTTAGAACTCATGTACTATACTGAGTATGTATGGAGAGAGTGAATGAACTTGTCATGTTCCAGATTTTCCTGGAATTGCATTCAGTTTCTCTCAACTTAAGCTGGTGTTGCCTATGGCCTTGCTGTCAAATGCCTTTATTATGTTGAGGTATATCCATAATCTCTTCAGGACTTTTATCATGAAAAGGTGTTGGGTTTTGTCAAAGGCTTTTTCTGCATCTAATGAGATAAACGTGTGTGTGGTTTTTTTCTCTCTCTGTTAGTTTACCTATGTTGAACCATCCCTGCATCTCTGGGATAGATCCTACTTGATCATAGAGAATGATCTTTTGATATGTTCCTGGACTCAGATGGCAAGTATTTGATTGTTTTTTATGAGGAATTTTGTGGTTTGGGTATCAGGGTAACTGCGGCTTCATAAAATGAGCAGGGCAATGTTCCTTCTGTCTCTATTTTGTGAAATAATTTAAGAGTATTGGCATTGACTTTTCTTTGAAAGTTCTGTAGAGGGGATGAAGGAGGCTGCCGCAGGTGTTTGGATGCACAGCTGAGGATGAGACTGAGGGGGACTGGATTTGGAGGAGAGGGAGAAGTTAGCATTTCCTGCTTCCTTGGTTAAATTGTGCCTGTGATCTCTCTCTGTCTCTCTCTGTCTCTCTCTGTCTCTTCTCTCTCTCTCTCTCTCTCTCTCTCTCTCTCTCTCTCTCTCCTAAATGTAAATGGCTTCACAACTGTCCCTTATACACAGATTTGACACTCTTCTCCACTCTACATGTTTGCTCTTGTCTCTGTTAACCTCACTGAGGGGCCTCTGAATGGTGGTGCAGATGAGTGACAGAGCCTATGGGACCTTCCTCCAAGCCACAGTCCACAGCAGCAGGGTCTGGGGTTACAGACAGTATTGAATGGAAACACTGAATCTGTAGAGTTCTATACTGGAGGCAGGTGAAGCCATGGCTGCCCCATACCACTGGGAGCACTGCAAATCACTGAAAAGAAGAGCCTGCTATTCTGAGCTATGGGTGCACTAGACTTGGGGGCTGGTCAGCAGGAGCCAGTCCTGGAATATCCCCAAAGTCTGAGGTTGCTCACCGTATCACCTCATCCAGGAATTCAGACTGAGATGTTTCAGACTCTTTACCATGTACTCTGTGTATCTGGGCAGGGTTCTCCAGGATTCTGAAATTCAGGGCCTGAAAATGTTAGTCAGGTGAAGATGAATGTCTCTAAGTTTGATCTCAGTAGAAGCTTGCCCTTAGTGTGCCTACAGAATGACAGAGAGACGGATAGGAGATGGGCACTTAAGGAGAATCACACATAAACAGAAAACATGATCCAAATGGTATCATAGATCAAATGGACTTGACAGCTACCTACATACAGTTCCATCCAAAGACTACAGAATACACATCCTTTTCAGCAGCTCTTGAACTGTCTATAAAACAGTTCATGTATTGGGACACAAAGCAAGTTTTAACAAATATAGAAAACTTGAAATAATTTCTACTATTTTATTACAAAGTAATAAATCTCTCAACCTACACCAAGAGAAACTATGGAACACACATAGTCTCGTGAACATTAAACAACACACGTTTGAAGGGTGACTGTGGCATTCAACAAGTTCAAAATGAATTTAAAATTCCAACAATCAATTGACAATGAAAAAGGAAATGAATGAAAAGCAAAAGACAGTATACAGACTCCCCATGGAAATAGAGCAGCCCTAAGAGATTTGCAGGCCTAATCCCCAGGGTGTATATTACACCTGTACACCTCCTTCTCCATTTGTTTTCTCCATCCGTGGGATCCTCAGCACACACCAAAATCTCCACTGCAGAAAAAGAATCTTCAGTTTCCTGCTTCCATACTTGTACCCATGCTAGATCTGTGACAAGAATTCACCATGGTTTGGGGTGAGGATTGGGGCAAGGGTTACTGGCATTTGGAATGACTTCAGAGTCCATGCTATGCCTTCTGAAACTGGTGGGGATGGGGCATGCAAAATGAAAAAGCAAAACAGGTGAGGTGGCCTTGACGACCTGATAAGCACTGGCTTCTTTACCTTTGCCTGGCTGTACAGTTCTCCTGCAATACTACCCACAATGCCCTGCACTGCGCCATGGAGCTCCCATGTGTACAGTGTTGGGTGCAAATTCCTACCTGGCAAGCCCACAACCACTTCCTGTTGGGAAATACAGTGCATCCCATAGCAGCCCAGACTCATGCCCAGGAACTGATCATGGCCCTGGATCATTGTGCTGGCTTCCTGACAGCTCTGGCCTATGCACTTAGCATCTCCTCCTGTGGGTGTGTTCAGTGTGGGACTCTGAAACAGGCAGATGGGAAAGAGGTCAGAGCTGCCAACTACTGCAGACTCAGAGCCTGAGAAAGGACAGGTGGCAATGGATAAGGGAGGGAGGAATTTACAGGGATGACAGACAGCAGTGAGGGAAAAACACCTCCACTAAAGCCCACAGAGTGGCCACACACAGGGTCATTGATGTCTGAGGACACTCAGCACTGAGGATCCAGCACAGTGTGAGAGATTCTGATGAGTGCTGGGCCTGGAGTTCAGAAGGACCGAGCAGATGATCAGGGACAGAGGGGCAGATGGGACATTTCCCTCTGTGTGTGGCTATGGCTAGACTGTGGTTGCTGATGCTGAGGACCCTTGGATAACAACGAAACTGTTAACACCATCCCAGTATCCTTGTGCTCTGATTATTCAATCCCTTGGTCAGAGATTTACCTAGATGCCTCAAAAGACTCTAGAAAGTTTCCTAGCTCTGAACATCTAGAACCCCACAGCTGAAATGAGAGGCCCAGGGTTCCTTCCCAATCTATCTGGCCTTGGGCAAAGGTACAGTTTGTTTTCTAGGGCAAAGACCATGTGGTCCTGCCCTGTCCCTTATCAGAAGCTGAGCCAACAGAGTACTGGGGCAGCTTGTGTGTGCGCACACCTTGATGCCTCTTATATCCAGACATTCTACTGAGAACTCTGGCAAATTTCTACCATGTCCTTCAGTCTGACCCACTTTGAGGAAGCCATACTTCCCTCAGCCTGTGGCCCTTGCCTGCTGTTTCCCAGACTCTAAGAGGTCACTTGGTCTTATAGGCAAGAAAATCTGCCCAGTCATGCATAGATGCTCTTCTGAACACTCTTGGTTCAGGTACCTGGGTTCTGAACCACAGACAATTATAATAAGGCACAGAGTTGTATCACACCTCTTCTGTGGCACCCAGAACTGGCTCATCCATAGGGACATCAAGGTGACAGTGTCTTGCACACAATCCCCAGGATTCTTTAAAAAGATAAGCATGGGCAAGGTCTGGCTCCACATGCCTGTCAGTCCAGCACTCTTGGTGGGGCAAAGTAAATAAGAGATTCTCCAACGGATGTCAGGCAAGAATCCATTCACACGGCACAAACCTGAGGATATATAGGATGTGCTAGGGCTCGTAGGCTCAGGAGACCCCATCCCTTCAGATCTCTAGGTGAGTAACGAACACTGAGTAGGAAAGAGACATTTTCTTCAGTGATACATCTACCAGTAAATTGCCCATTATCCTTTAAATAAGCCCTCACCCAATTAGTTACTGTAAATGAATATATTGGTTGACCAACATCAATTAAGAAGACAATAAAGTAGAAGAAGGCCTAGGGCAGAAAGGAGACAGGGACAAGTGAAAGTTATAGGGGAATTACTATGAACAAATACCTCATTCACATGTATGAAAATGTCACAATGAAACCCATTGTTACGTATCATTAGTATGTACTAATGAAAAACATAGAAAGAATTCTAACACTACGAATGATGTTGACTGTGAAGATTATGTACATCGAGACCACATTGCTTTTGAGGAGGAAGTATTTCAAAAAAAGAGAATATTAAGAGAGTGTGCTTCCTACTACAAGGTCTGTGATTCTCATAAAGAAGACAATGAATCTTGTTTACAGTACCACATCCCTGGTAGAATTTTATCCAGAGCACATTAGCAATCACCCATGATCCCATTCACCAACAAAGAAAAGGGAGGCTTCTTCCCAACCCTTTGAGATGTAACTTGAGAAGCTTTCAAAATCAGATAGGTGGCTATGGTAACAGTGAGACTCTCTTGAGACACCAACACACATGTTTGAGTGTGTCTTGTCCTTTTATAGGTTACCTCTCTTAAACCCTGTGCTAAAAACATAGCAACTTCTCTTCTTTAAAATGCTGACTCTGAATAAAGTAGACTGGTCGGGAGAGGAGACTCTTGGATCTGTTGACCTTCATGAAAACCTCACATAGATCTCTAGGGATGTAGCTATCTTGAGCCATCACTCAGCCTGGGGTGGCCTTTGAGTTATCCTTGCTCTTGTAAGCAATCTTGTCAAGGTCTTGTTTAGAGATTCAGGTACTGAGTTCAGACCAGAAGTTGATGGGTTCTGGCAGTTGATGCTATTTTACTATTCTGGGGGCCAGAACTGATGGCTTCTGGCAATTAACTCCTGTTGATAGCACCAGGGAATTAAGAAAAGAAACTTAGTTATTTAGACTCTATGCTATTTTTTACTCATATGCCAGTTGGCCAAGCTAGAGACTTGGAGTTTGTTAAGTCTTCATGAGCCAGAGAGAAAGAAAAAGAAAGAAAGTCAGGCATACACACACACACACACACACACACACACACACACAATTGGATGAAGAAAAAAGGATACATTATCAGTTTAGTTTTGTTCTTAGTTTTTATACCTTCTCAGATAAAAATTACCTCCTAGTAATTATCTGGTAGATGTTGGGTCATGGAAGGGCTGCCATTGGCCTGGAAACCCTGAGATTGCAGGTGTGGCCACGCCCCGAGACCCGCCCTCTCCATTTCACCTGTACCCTGAAGTCACCTAAGACACGGGTAAGGGGCGTGCCTAAGAGCCCTCTGCCTTGAGATTTGCATATTAATGAGGCTGGGGAACGTAGGTAATTAAGTTTTCCCTCCCTAACTCCTCCCTCGGGGCAGGAGGTGCTCCGGACCCAGGCCTCCACTTTGGCGCTCTGCCTCTGCTGCCTCATCAGATGCGACCCAAATCCCCGCACGTAAGACCCCGCCCCAGTCGCTGGCCTCCTTCGCTGCCACGGGGGAGGCTTTGGGGCCCCGGGCACCCGCCTGCGTTTTGTTTCCCACAGGTAGAACCATTATAGTGGGATAATTGATTACATGGTTTTCTAAACACTTTTACATTTCATAAATTCATGATAAGTTTAAAGCAATAGTTCGTGTCATAGGTTGATAAGGTTTAAGGAGTAACTGCAGAATTGTTTATATGGCCTTTCCATTAAGACTAATACCTGACTAAACATTCCTTATCTATTTTCTAGGTCCACAAGTTAATTATAAGTTTAAAGCAATAGTTTTTATGTCACAAGTTACCAAGGTTTTGTCAAGAGACAAATAATCTGCCTTGTATCTTAGTATTTTGAAGTCTTGTATAAATAAACTAGTCAATCATTTATTTTCTGTCCTGGCACCGACAATAAATTCCCCATTCCCAGTTTACGACCTTTATGACCGACATTCATGACCTCATTCCTAACCTAAAAGGAATGTTTTCCTTGATGGTAAATTTGTTCCAAGCCTATCTTCTTCTCCTAGTGCTAGTAGCTCATGGCACAGAATTCTATTTGTAGCCTTTTATTCTAGAGGGGGCTTAAAACTACTTGTATCAATTCAGGAGTTCTATAAAATCATTGTCAGGAATTATGAAATCATCCTTTCATCTAAACAGCATTATTGCATGAAAGTACATCTTCATTTTGATCTGCAGGAAATGTGCCCAATAAGGTGGACTAATGCCGAGGATTCATTAGACCCTATGTTAGTGGCAGGAAAGGCATATCAGCAGTGAGAAACAATCCTGGGATGAAGTCTCTGGGGTCCACGAATCTCAGCGCACATCCATGCAAAATGGTGGGCTAACTCCAGGTAACTCACTTGCTACCATAGCCTTCCTTGTATAGCTTTTGTCACAACCTCTTGCTCATATTCCATACCCTAATGAACTCATTAGTTACCTCACCCCACTCCCCACAAAATGCCAGCTCTGCTTAATAAAAATAACCAAATGCAAAAAGAGGATAAATGTTCGCACATATCTTTGGTTTTCACAGATTAGTTACAATCTGACACCTTTCTGGGACAGACTTAGCAACTCTCAGATTAAAGTACACCATTCCACTAAATGCCATTTCAGGGAAAGTTTCTCTCATAGGATGAGGCATCATGGTTGTACCATGCTCTAAATAGGACCACCCAACCAGGTAAAATCTGTTACTCTAATAGTGTCAGGCAATGATTGTGGACTCAGTGAGCTCCATGGTCAGAAAAACCATGTGGCAACATATTCTATGTATGCAGTAATTCACTGAGGACGGGGATCTGAATTTCTGTTGACCTTGGAAAGATGTAGGCAAAATTTTCTGATGCTTGTATGTGCTGCTGCTCTGTCCTCATTAGTGTCAGAAAAGATGCTGATCCATGTAGATCAGAGGGCATTTCAGAGAAACCAGGCTGATTTGCAGCTTAGGTTTGCCAAATTCAACAGTGTCAAAACATGATGCTTTATGAGGGGAGATGCTGGGGAGGTGGGAACTTGTGGAGATGACAAACTCTGAGAAGAGAGAAGGACCTCACTGGATACTTCTGTACTGGCTGGTTTTGTGTGTCAACTTGATCCTCACAATGAAAGGAGCCTCCCTTGAGAAAATGCCTCCATGAGATCCAGCTGTAAAGCATATTCTCAATTAGTGATCAAGGGGTGGGCGGACCCATTGTGGGTTAATCTTGAACCAACCTGAGGATGATCATCAGTTACAATGGTTAATGTGGTGGAGGGAGGAAGCCAAGGATATTAAAAGGTGAAATAGATCTAGGGGATTGAATATTGTCAAAGATCAGTTGCCTGTGGAAGGGCAGTTCTCTGATTTACAAGAACAGATTTGATTTGATGATGCCATTATAGAACAATGTCACTCAGAAGCTCTAAGAGCTTGGGACAAAGTTGAAAATCTGGGAAAAGGTCCACCACATATATTAGGATTGTATAAGGCTCTGGGGAATCCTTCACAGATTCCTGTTTTGCAAAGATTGGCTTCAACTGTGAACAAAGCCATATCAGACCCTGGCATGAGACAGGTGTTGATAGAGACCTTGGCATATGAGAACTTGAGTACTAAATGTAAAAGAACTATTAAACTGTTAAAGGTGCAGGCAGCATCACTGGATGAGTGGAGAAGGGACAGAACTCACAGGTTCTCACAAGTATCATGCTAATACCATAGGACAAGCTATTGCTAAGGGTCTGTGATATCAAAATGCCTAGTGCTTCAGTTGTAGTAAATGGGTCCTGAGCAGGGTGCTTGGCCCTCTCATTTGAGACTCCTTTTAATGTGATGATGTATTTCCCATGATAGAAGTGGTTTGGAAATGCCAAGATCAGAGGTGAATATTTCTGGTGGGGCACCTAGCTCCACGGGGGATTCCTCAAAGTCCTACACATAAGCTTACCTGCAGATTTCAGAGAATCTGGTGACCACCCTAAGGGATTTTAACTGATCATTGCATTACTGAGTTTTTTCAAAAGAGAAAATTATAAAGGTTTATGGTCAACACCCAAGTGGGATGATGGGTCTGGGAAGAGGGCTGGGGGATTATACCAAGGAATATCTGTGGTCAGAAGGCCTCAGCTCCCCTAATCAATATTCCCAGTCCCTCAGTATGATGCAAACCAAAAGTAAGAGAGAAAGAAAAAAGACTGTAAGCCCTTGTCACAGGAGGCAAGATGAGTGTGTGTGGGGGAGGATGTCAATGTACCCTGGGTGGGATAGCTCACCTTCCTCCTGTGCATACTTGTGGTCTTCATGCCCCACATTGTATAGCCAGCTGCTATTAGGTTCCACCTCCCTGTGCATCATGGCGGGATAGCTACCATCAACAAATATGGATCCTGAGAGGGGAAACCAGGTAGGAATAGCCAAGAGCAGAAGAGACCTCAGACAGCTGTGAATGTGACTAGAACAAACTCTCAGAAGACAACCTCAGTGAGACAGCAAGTTTAATAGTGGGAACAAAGGCTACTAAACTGAGGGAGTAAGCAGAGAAAATTGAGGGTGAGTGTATATCATTGCCTGGGGCCAATGCACTTAGGATGCCTCATTTGCATAAGAAGGAATTCCAGGTGCTGCCAGACTAAGTGACCTCCTTTGAGTTGGGGGCAAAAGTAGGGGCACAGGGCTATGTGTGCCTGGACACATAGACCAGAGGCATTTGGGAACGATCCTATTACTGCCAATCTCAGGACAAGTTTTCTGGGGTTTGGACAGGCCATGACATCACTCTTATCCAGGTTGGCTCCCCAACCCTAACCCCTGGTCCCACAGATCTGTGGCCCCACACATGATAGTGCCAGTAGTTCCATATCTTTGACAAGATACGGCTACAGGGGTCTTAAATATGATTATTGTAAAGAGAAATGCAGTACTATGTCATTATATGTATTTTAGTGGATTTGAGCCTCTACTTTCTTCTGTCTGTTGCATCTCTGCCTAACACATTTTCACTGTGGCTGTGGCCACCATCAACACGGGCCTCTGAGAGATGGTGCAGTGAGTAGCAGAGCACACGGGGATTTCCCGAGCCAAGCTACAGAAATGTCTGGGCTTAAGAAGCACAAGGATGCCCAGCACCCATTGGGATCTGATTACTTCATCCTGAGATTAAACAAACTAGGAACTTCTCAGCCCTCATGGTGTAGCAATTCTTTGGTCAGGGAACTTGGTGTAGAGAGAACAACTACCAAGAAAGGCTAGGACCACAGACAGGACAAGAGTGCATTGGAGGGTTGAAATTAGAGGAGTCAGAAAGACCATGCTGTATGCCAGAGGAGCAGACAGAGAGACATGAGGAAGAAGTTCTGTAGTGCCATACTGCAGGCTCTGAATCATTATTTGGATAATAAAGATGGTAATCATAATCTGAAGCCAAGGCCAATTCTCATGAGCACTAAAGGCTGTCTGACACTGATCCCCACAAACTTCCCCCAGAGAGTCAGGCTGGACTGGGTATGGGCTCCTGATCCTGCATTCTGTGATATATCCTCTCTGGGCTCTGTGCAATTTCTGAAGCTTCAATTTTTATATTTGATTCTCAGATTTGTCATTGATTGACGATAATGTTGGAGATATTAAGGCCCCATGAAATACTGGTCATGTGATTAAAAGCGAGAGCAATCAGGGTGTGGTAAGAGAACTTTCCTCCAATTTTGATGACCTATGTTCCACCTTGAGATTTACCAGTGGAAGGAGAAAATGCACTTAACACAAGTTCTCCTCTCGCCTCCATACATGAACCAGAGCCCAGGAGCATCCGCACACAGGTATATCCATGAGTACAGTAGATGTAAACAATTAAAATTATATGTTAAATGGATGAATAGCTATGAAGTTGATCTTGGCAGGAACTCACCACTAGAGGAGACTCATCATTATTTTGGAGTGAATAGGGACTGTAGATTTGAAAAGCCCCAGAATTTTAGTGTGTTTTGTTGAAACAGATGTGACCTAACAGGGAGGGGGGGGGCAGTCCATGCAGATTCCAAGATACTGCAAGGACCAAGGACCCTGGAAAACAGGCTCAATAAACTGAGTCTTCAAAGGCCAGGGGAAGGAGTCTTGAGGATGAGGTGACACTCAGACCTCCTGCACTTGCCTGATTCTCCTGTGACATCTTGACTGTGACCTTCTCACAGAAGCTCTCTAACTTCTCTTGTTACAGCTTTCTGCCCAGGTGAGGGGACAGAGTTCCTGGTATTGAAGACAAGCTCCAGAATTCATGCTGCACCTTTCCAGGAGGCCAGAGAGGGAACAGAAAGAAAAGAGGTGACTTTTCCTGCCTCCTGGTCTTTGGCTCCTATCACTTGTGATTAATCACTTCTCCTACAATGAGAACTTTGACCAACCACAACAAAATCTCCACCTACATCCTTTTTGATTAAATTCCTGCCTGGGAAAGGTTCACAGATTCTGCTTCCTGTTTGTTAAATGTGATCATCCTAGCAGCACAGAGGCAGACCTGAGGGCAGATCATGCCACGGAACCAACTGCATAGCTGGGTGCATGCTGTGCTTTTTGGCATGCTGCTTCTTCTTATCCATGTGGAGGGTAAGGCTCACTAAACTGGCAATGGGGAATGACAGAAGTCAGAACTGCCATGTTCTGTGCATCAGACTGAGCTTGTGGGAGGGAAGGCATGGGGTTGGGAAGGGAACTGAGTGAAACCATAGGTCAGACATTCTTAAACTGTAGGTCACGACCATAGGAAAAATTTACAAATTGAATGGTATTAGAAGCTCTCAACCGTAAGATTATTGTTATTGGTACTTCCTAACTTAATGTTGCTCTTGAGTAGTTTCTCAGCTCCTAAGAGCATCAGAAATATGTGTTTTCTAATGGTCATGACCACAGGTTGAAGAATGGCACAATAGACAAAAGATCAGAAACATGTGTACCAATGACACATACCAATGTCTACCCTGACAGAAGCAGACATATTTTGTAGACCCAGTAGGACTCAGAGTGTCAGATACATCTAAGATCCCTACATACTGAGGAGACAATTCAGGGTAAGGAGCTTTGGAGACAGCAGGAGACAATTCTAGGGAAAGTAAGAATGCACTCTTCCCTACTTGGTGTATGGGCATGGCCATAGCTTCTATAGCTTTGATAAAAATGGCAAACATAATAAATTCATGTGGCCAAATGGCTCTGAATATGTGACAACTTCTTTGGCTAGAGAAATGTTCTGACACACTTCAAAATGGGAATTAAAAAAAGTTCCTGCCCTGAGGGATAGGGAAGCTCTCACACTCACACGCCACAGGTGAATTAGGGGCAGGGTGGCTGGGATCCATTCTCCTGCACACCGGCAAAAATGAGAGGGAAATCTCACAATCTACTGTCAGCTGATTACAGAAAACTAACTTTGAGACATCTCTCCACCAGGTCAGGACTCACCAGAGGCCAGCCCCATCAGAAACACACACACTGGCCAGGTTCAAGGAAGCCTCATCCACGTGAAAGACACTAAATCTAATGTCCACACCTTCCTGGGAATTCCCTTTGCCACCTGCAGGACCACTGCGCTTTGCACCTCCTGAGGACCCTGAGCCATGGAGTGGTGTGAGAGATGGGACCTTACACCCAGCCATGTAAGTTCTGGAACCCAGCGGGTTTCAAGCACAGGGGGAGACTGTGCTCTGAACTCTGGTCATGCTGTATGTGTCTTGTAAATCTCAGCTATGCAGCAGTCTTCTCTATTTGTGGATGAGTGCCCCATGTGTTTTCTGATGTTGTACTAAGACTGAGTAGAACAATTGTACTAGGCTCCTGGGTCAGAGCTTCATACTCATAGGGAATAACATGCAGGTACTATGGAGAGAAACAAAGATAAAATTGCTCACACTTTCCAATTAAGCAAAGTGTTCTCTACCACAATGGGGGGATCTCTAGTCATGATTAAATGTCACATATTAGGCAGCAAGCACCCTGAATCCAGGAGAATGCACTTCAGGTCCTTGAGTACAGCAGTCATCAATACTTGCTAACCCCCTCCTCACAGTCATTGTGAAAACCTATAGGCCATGTGCCATTAACCATGGAACAAGTATGTGTAATTAATTACCTCTGAAGACACTACAGACAAGAGAAGTTCCCTGAGAGTCTGCACATGTGATGAAGGACTACCCACTACCCTTTAGGGCAGCATTGTCCACTGGATCCACTAGTAGCTGTGTAAGTCCAACACCCAAATATTACTATCTTAGATTGTTTTCTGCTGCTGTAATAAAGCACTGACAAAGCACCTTAGGGAAGAAAGGTACTATTAGAGGCTCCGGATTACAATCCATCTTTTGTGGTTAAACACAGTGAATCAAAGCTACAGGAGCTGCTCACATCACAACCATGCCAAGTGTGGTAGTTAGAGTTTTACTGCTGTGAACAGACAGGATGACCATAGCAAGTCTTATAAAGGACAACATTTAATTGGGACTGGCTTTGAGATTCAGAGGTTCAGTCCATTATCATCAAGCTGGGAACATGGCAGCATCTAGGCTCTCATGGTACAGGAAGAGTTCTATATCTTGATCTGAACACTGCTAGCAGAGACTGACTTCCAGGCAGCTAGGGTGAGGGTCTTATAGCCCACACTCACAGTGACACACCTACTCCAACAAGGGCACACCTACCTCAACAGGACCACACCTTCTAATTTTGCTATTCCCTTGCCTGAGCATATATAAACCATCACACCAGGAAGAGAGACTAGAAATGCTTGCATACCTCCTAATGCTTAGCTTACTTTTCTCTTCTTATACAATTCTACAAATATCACTACAGAGCCAAACATTTTCGTGGACACACCTAAAAGTCTCTCCCTCCTAGACTTAGAAAGATTAAAATCCAGGTTCCACCTAACTGGGCGACTCCATAGACATCTGGCTCCACCCCAGCTTTCAAGGAGCCTGTGGCCTTTCCCTTGGTCAGAAGAGACAGAGAGAAAATATGTATTAGCAGGGAGTCTAGTGAGGAGCAGCAGCTGAACATGGCTGAGATAAAAATCTCCAGACTCACATTGGGTTTTGATTATCATCCATCTCTTGAAATATCTGTCTGCAATTTTCATCAGGTGTCTGCAAAATCATGATATGCTGAGTGAATTAGACCTGCCAGATATGAAAATGATCCTGTCTTCCATCCCTTTGTCTGAGGACTGTCTATATCTCAACATCTACACACCAGCTCATGCCCATGAGGGCTCTAACCTGCCTGTGAGTGTCAGGCTGTGGTCAGCTTGGGGAGAGGGTATTTTTTTCAAGATGATTAGAAGGGACAAAAGCAACCTGAGTTCCATTGCAGAGTGGACCCTGATGAAAGTCTTAGCTTACTTGGGTCAAAGGCCATCTCAGCCACATGAAGCAGCTGAAGCCTGGTTATGGGACAAAGAGCACTGAGCTCGGGTTCGAGCAAGGAGCCATCAAAGGCTCTCGCTCTTTGATAAAACCAGAACTCATTTTACAACTCGTGATCTGAAGAAGCACTTAGGGGCTTAAGACCTCAAAACTAAGTTCCCTCAAACTTATACATTTATGTTTCTGTTGTGACAATGAGGGTTGATGATCCTTTCCATTTTTAATCTGGAGAGGTTTCCATGGAGACACCCGTCTCTATTCCATTGTGAACAGCCAGAGTAATGATGACATCACTCTATACATAGAGGCATGAATTCAAACTGAGACACATGGTGGGAATGGGGACTAGAAATACACTAATGGGAATGCTAGAGGGTCCAGGCTGTGCCCAAGGTCCTGAAGTCCTGAGGATTTTTATGTATTTGTGTAGCTGCACAGAGGCACAAGAGTTGATATTCTAGTAAGTAGACAAGAGGGCTTGGACAGGCTAGGAGTTTCTGGCATCTCTCTTGACTTCTCCAGGTGGTGGTATGGATCCATGGAGGTGCACTGGTTATAGGATCGGCTTCCATGTGTGATGGATCTCTATTGACAGCCACTGAGGACTTGGTGGTTGTCACTATCCAGTATCGTCTGGGTGTCCTGGGCTTTTTCAGGTAAGGCCATTACTCTGCAATAGTAGCTGATCAAACCTAGATAGCCTTTTGATTCATGTCCCTTCCATTTCTCAGCACTGGAGATGAGCATGCTACAGGCAACTGGGGATACCTGGACCAAGTGGCTGCCCTACCCTGGGTTCAGCAGAACATTGCCTACTTTGGAGGCAACCCTGACCGTGTCACTATTTTTGGCGAGTCTGCAGGTGGAACAAGTGTGTCTTCACATGTTGTGTCCCC